>JAPKID020008018.1:0-10059 GCA_026931265.2 Tropidonophis doriae
TATATTTCTCTGACCTACAAGTGCCTCTTTGATGTAAATGTAAGCAAGATGACTGAATGATCAAAATCAATGTCAAATTGGCCAAAACACTCAATTTCAGTGGGGGTTGAACAATTTTGACCACAACTGTATATACAAACATAATATTCTTGTAAACTGCCTTGAGTTGCCATGTGCAGCAAAAGGCAGCAATATAAATTCCCAAAAATTAATAAACAAACTAGATGTAACTCTGATTTGTTTTTGGAGAAAAAGTACATTCTGCCAAAGAGAGGAAAATCAGGACATCCCGCATAATGTAACTTACTTACCATATATTCTGCATCAGCATTAGCATCACCATAGTTATACTAAAAAGAAAACAAGAAAATTTCCTTACTCTTGCAATTTCTGACTATGGTTTTTCTTACAGTCATTTGCCCATTTGCAAAACAAAGCAAAATTACACCATCAGCGTATAGAAGGAAAAAGACACAAAACATTTTGTGTAGCTTTGCACATTTTAGAAATACATTAATTATTTTTTACTAAAATAATGTGATTGATTTCAGCATACAGGTAGTCCTCAACTTATGAGATCAACTGAGCCCAAAATCTCTCTTACTAAACAAGACAATGCACTATTTAATGACCTTTTTGCCACAGTGAAGTGAATCACGTCAGTTGTTAAATGAATTGCGAAATTGTTAAGAGAATCAGGCTTTCTCCATTGACTTTGATTGTCAGAAGCCAGCTGGGAAGGTTGCAGATGAAAACCACAATCAAAATCACTACCTCAGGTCACTGCATAAATGCAAGCGGATTGCCAAGCACCCAAATCATGATCACATAACAATTGTAACTTTGAGGACATGTTATTTTTTTTCAACACCACTGTAAATTTAAAACAATGGTTAAACAAGTGGATTCCCTGTATAGATATGTCAAAGAGATATAAAGACATAGATGGATGGAAAATGTCAGGGTTCCAAGTAATGTACCCATTGCAAACAGAATTTCGAGGCAGGTAGAATCCTCAAAGAACAGTTTTATTTGGAGATATCATCTTGGCACAGACTGGTAAAAAACCAACTCTGAGAGTTCCTGCAGTTTTTCACCTAATTAAAAAATGAAAACTTCCCTGACCTCCCCCCCAAAAAACAACAACAACAACCAGTAAGTCACATTGTCCCATCTGTGTGCTGGCTGGTTTCCAGATTACTGCTCTCCTTCTCTGTCCAGCAGCTGTTGGAATGTCCTTGGTTCATAAAATTAACTATTTTACTTTGGCTACAAAACTCCAGCTATCTCTATCCTCCCCTACCATTCCTCATCTCTATCATGGCAATGCTGAAGACTCAAAAATGGTCTCAGTCAGGCCAGCTTCAGAGTTGACAGAATATCTTCTCCTCTAAGAACATAATATTTCTTTTTTCTGTATAAGATCAGTATATTATTGGTCAGATATCAATAAAACTAAGATAACTGTTTCTTTCACTAAAATCTCCTCCAGTTTCTTTGTTTAAAAAAAAGTGCCAAACCAATTAAATTCTGATCAGAAACACTGGGGAAAATGAATCCAGGAGCTATTGAGAAATTGCTATATCCTTTTCTGATTAGACTCCACTGAAAAATAAAAATATATAGATAAAAAGCTATTGAGCCTTACCCAATACTGCCGCCCTTCTTCCAGGCATTGCCTCAAAGATCTTGTTGATGTAGCCAAGTAAATATATAAAGTTTTTGGGTATCCAAACAAGCCTTGACATAATATGTGAATTAAATGTCAAACATTAAGCTTCCTTAGATGTTTACAGGTAACGTAGCCACATAAGATATGCAGCTCAGGTGCCAATGAACTGCGAATTTTGCTCTCCTCATTTTAATTTATCTCAAACATTTCCCATTCCTTGCATAGTCACTGACATCTGATCAACCAAAACAATTTTCAGCATTTTGTATTGTTCCAACTCAGTAGATCCAACAAGGGATTGTCTCTGACTCTCATGCAAAGTGAATATTGAGTAAGCCAACAAAGAAAACAAAACAAAACATGTTAATCTGAATTCAGAACCTTTGATACAGTTGAATTCCTGATGATTAAAAGACTGAGTACTTAAAACCCCCTGTCTGATATTTCAATCCCTTCCTGAAGTGGTAATTAAAGCATGGGGACAAACTCAACAAAATGCTTACTGATTTTGCCTCCCAGGCATCCCATTGCAACCCACAAAATTTAGGCTTACCCCCTGTGCAGAAAGTGTAAGTGTCAAAACGAAGATTAAAAGGAGATGCATTTGTTGCTCTTCAGTTCTTCTGGTCCTGACTGTTCTTCTAAGTGACCTTATTCATCTCCCTTGCCACGTTTGTAATATCTTAATCCTTAGGCCTCATTGCTCAAACCCAATGCTTTTATTGTTACTTTATTTACAAGGAAATATTAAACTTCTATTACATCATGCACAATTATTCTATCATCCATGTTCAAATTGAAACTAAAAGTGAGGCTGTGTTTCTGCGCACCATGAAGTTAAGCAATGTTCTTATACAAAATTGGACTGAGAGATTGATTGAACCAAAGTCATTGATGCTAGCCACATGGCTGAAAGTCAGTAGTGGGATTCAACCAGTTTGCACCATTTCGAGAGAACTGATTGTTAATTTTCTGAGCAGTTTTGTGAACTGGTTGTTGGAAAATATCATTAGGGCAGAGAACCAGTTGTTAAATTATTTGAATCCCACCACTGCTGAAAGTACTCCAAAATATGTATTTGTCTGTCTCTATTCCAACATTTAACATTTCACACTATTATTTTTATTACATTATTGTTATTGTACTTTGAGTGCAGTTCTGGTTCTGAGAAGAATGGGATAAAAAAAAATCAGCCCAGTATGGAACAAAATTAATCATCTTGATTAAATGCTTTATCCACTGAGATGAATCACTCTATGTCTATAAAGCATTAGAGGGCCACCAAGGATATTATTTATTTAATTATGACACCAGCAAACTCCAGCAATGAAACCAGCCATATAAAACAATATACAATAACTACATGAGAATAAAAAAAAAGCTGAAAGGCATGAGATGACCAAAGTAGGTGAAGCAACATCAGCTGCTAGAAAAAGGAAACACAGTGGAAGCAATACAATAAGGTTACTCTACAAGATTAAATTAAATTACATATTAACAGAGTTGGAAGGTATCTTGTAGGTCATCTAATCTAACCCCCTGCCCAAGCAGGAGACCGTACACCATTTCTGATGTTGGCTGTCCAATCTCTTCTTGAAAGCTTCCAGTGATGAAGCTCCCACAATTTCTGAAGGCAAATTTGTTCCATTGGTTGATTGTCTTCACTGTCAGAAAAATTATCCTTATTTCTAGGTTGAATCTCTCCTTCATCAGTTTCCACCCATTATTCCTTGTCCAGCCTTCAGGTGCCTTGGAAAATAGCTTGACACCCCACCTCCCCACTCCTCTCTGTGGCAGCCCTTCAAATATTGGAAAACTGCTATCATGACTCCCCTGGTTCTTCTCTTCACTAGACTAGCCATGCCCAGTTCCAGAAAGCAGAAAAATGCTGCTTTCAAATAATCCAACCCAGCCCCCAAGTCTCCCCCAATATGATCAAAAGGAACACCAAAATGAATCAGTTCTACTCTGATAAAGTAACCATGGCTAAGTATAATTATATTATCAATGCCACTCTCAGTATTGTATGTCAATTTCATACACCTGATGGTAATATCCTCTCTTTTGATAACGTAGAGTGAGAACGATAAAAAGATACATATGAGTTAACAATGTGTCTATCATATGGTAGCTATGCTCAGTAGCCTTTGTGCAGATTCTTTTGTGTGACATTTCTGCTCTTTCTTCAACCACAAACTCCTTTTGATGATCAGGGCTGGAGCAATTCAGCACACTTTGCCTTTGAAGACTGTCTGGAAGGTAAACTTGGTTCAAACTATTATGGCAGATGCAGAAATGGAAACTTCTAATTAGGTCCATGTGTCTTCACTGCTATGCATGCTTGGCTGACCTCCAGGTACTCCATGGGTGCAATTCAAGATACTGGTTCAGAGGTGTTATTCAGCAGGTTCTAATCAGATCTGGGGAACTGGTAGTGGAAATTTTGAGTAGTTTGGAGAACCAGTAAAAACCACCTTTGGCTGGTCTTTCCCCCATCTATTCTCTGCCTCCCAAGTCCCAGCTGATCAGGAGGAAATGGGGATTTTGCAGTATCCTTCTCCTGGAGTGGGAAGGGAATGGAGATTTTACAGAATCCTTCCCCTGCCATGTCCACCAAGCCACGCCCACCAAGGTACACCATGCCCACCAAGCCACGCCCACAGAACCAATAGTAAAATAATAATAATAACCCCACCATTGTGCTGGTTGTCACCTAAAAAGCTCTTATGATCAGTGGTGGGTTGCACTTATCATCACTACTGGTTCATTGATCTCATACACAGGCCCGTTCGCACACATGCCTGACTCATGCTACATGCCCATGTGCAATCCACCACCCATGCGACAACCAGCTGATTGTTGGGGCTCACACAGGCTTTGAGCGCAATTTGCCTTTTGCTCTTAAAACAGGCATAGAGTGTGGGCAGGTGGGCGGGCCAAAAGAGCCACCGTACCAGTTCACTGTCAGCTGCTCTGGGCCTGGCTGAACCAGACTAAAACATCAGCAACCCACCTCTGCTTACAGCTTGCTCATCTGTGGAACTGACTGTCTTCAGTTGTTATGACCTGTCTGATATGCAGAGACCAGGTGTTTCTAATCCACACAATTAGTAAGGCAGCCCCACCACATCCCCCCAAAATGAGGATGTTATTATATATATTAATGGAACTATATATATTTATATGTGCCAGCCCTGTGAACATGAACTTCCTGAGTAATGCTGGAAGGCCTCATTCTGAAGCAAAGCAAAGGGTACGACTCAGTGGTGGTATTCTTTTGGTTCTAACCGGTTCACCCAAACCAGGAGTGGAAATACCAACTATATGGGTTGGGTCCAAATGACACATTTAATTGGCTACTGAATTCCCACATTTTGGTGAATTAATGGCAAATTTGCCACATGGGTTAAATTTACTTTAATCTCCCTCCCTCCCTTTAACCAAAGTTAAAATAAGCTGTGTGAATGGAGCTGCTTGGTCTTTAACTGATTCAATTATGGGCATCCTAGGAAAATAGGGAATTTCGTTGCAGCTTTGAAAAGTTCCATTCTCAATCCATCCACCCAGAAATTTGAAGTATGGGTTGGGGATATCTGGGGATTGAAATCCACCCATCTTAAACTTGCCAAGTTTGAGAAATATTGTTCCCACATGTATGGAGGCCACCAACTTTTTTTAAAAAAATATCTGTATGTTAACGTGTTTAATGCTCTACATGTCAAATTAAGAAGGCAGAATAGTAAGCCTGTTGCAATGCTTGCTCAAGATGCTTTATTGAACATAGTGCTTAATATTCTCAATTTTCCTTGAGTGTCTGATAGATTGATTTACTGGAGCTTGTGTACCACTTGAATTCAGCAGGATTTTAAGTGCACTGGCAGACAGACAGACAGAGAGAAGAAAGTGTCTATGCCACTACTGATCCCCCCCTATCCCTATCCATTGCTTAGTACTTGATGTATGAAAGGGTCAGGTCTCCTGTGATCTTGAGAATGCGGATCTGCTTGATGGGGAAATAACGATGGGCATAGTTGAAGAAGGGCTGGCCATTGGCATAAACTTTGAATTCCTGGTTGTCATAGCAGATTGAGAGCTGAGAAGAGAGGAAGGATGTTAGTGCAATAGTCAATAGTCAATAGTCAATAGTCAAATTTATTAACCGCACCCTCTCCCTGAAGGGACTCGGGGCGGTGCACAGGCAGTCTAAAACAGTATACACAATGGCACAATAAATAATTTAAAAATATATTAAATATTAAATAATTTTACTCGTGCTAAAATCCCAAGATTTAAAACTATATAAAAATAACCCCAGTCTAAAAATTTGCACTAGTCTAAACTAAAAGGGGTAGCCAATCATCAGGACAGGCCGGCCTGGATGAAAAAATGTGTCTTCAGTCTTTGGCGGAACAGGCGAAGGTCAGTGATCGTACGAACGTCTGGGGGAAGGTCGTTCCAGAGGGTGGGGCCCATCACAGAGAAGGCCCTCCCCCTGGGCGTCGCCAGCCAGCATTGCCCGGCCGACGGCACCCGGAGGAGGCCCTCTCTGTGTGAGCGAATAGGTCTGAGAGAAGTATGGGGCTTTTGTATGTTTACTATTAGAGTAGTGTCAATAGTGCAGGTTATTGATAGTTTATGGTATATTGATGGCATCACAAATACTCCTGGATGAATTACTCTGATTCACATTATATTTTAAAACCATTTTTAAGTAAGTAATATTTTATTTAAAATGAAACCAAACAAAATTTTATATATGGCATTTATATGAATAACTAAGCCTGAAGAAGTTCTCACAGAGCAGATGGAGAAACAGCAATAACATTACAGCAGCCATGTTGTTGTAAACTCACAAGATCATATGATCAGGCAAATGAGTGAACTGCAAAATAGTTTACCAAATTCATGGGCTAAACTGTTATTATTCTGGGGTTGGTGATAGCTATGATTATAAATTGTGTGGATTTGGGAACCAAACAAAAGCATGAGAAGACCTTTAAAGAGGAATATCTGATAAAGCCATGAGAAAAGAGAATATCCCTGGCAGACAGATTTCTGGATAAAGGCAGAATTTTGCTATACGTCTTTCCACCAAAATGGAATTTAAATTTTGGGATCTTTCTTGGCAGACTAATTTCTGGGCAAATAGGAACAGGTTTATCAGATCCACTGAGTAATCCCAGCAATTAACAAACATTCCACAAGCTTTAGTAAGTGCAAAAAATTATAAGAGTGAAATTGTTCTGAATAAAATAAAAGCTTGACAGACCAAGTCTTCTGTATAAGCAATTAAACAGATTTTCAAGGCATACAAACACTGAAAACACAGAGAAACCTAGGCTAGCAAATGAATTCTTTTTCACTTCAAACACCCACTTTAAGGTATTCTCATAAGGTTTTTAATTAGCTCTATGTCCTTAATGATGCCAGCTATCACTACATGAAAACTGTAAAAACAACTCAATCCTTAGTTTTCAATTTACAAGTAACATCCTTCGTCTTTGTTATTATTATTCAACACTATTTAGGCTTCATTGTACATATTTAGGATTTCCTGTAGCTCACATAATATGAACATATCCCTACATAAATAAAAGTTAATGTTGATTTATGGGAGAACACCTCTGGGGCTTATACTCCCATATGGCTAAAGATGTGGAGATCCTGCTTTTGGAAAACATGCAGGTACACACAGATACACAGAAACACAATATATCAGGAATTATTGTAAAGAAGGCTCGTGGAGGAGATTTTAATTTTTTTTAAATTTACTTCCCCACTGCCACCACCACCACAAAAGAGCTTTTGGCAAGATCTGATTTTAAGATGAATGCACAGTCATATAGAGAGACCTTGTTCATGACTTCATTTCTCCTTCTGCAAGCTCCAGATATCAACTGCACTCTTCATCAATCTATTACTAAGCAGCTGATAAATTGCTAGATTTTTCCCTACTAGTTTCATTATGTCAACTGGCTAATATTCTCCAAGATTAGCAAGTTTTCCTCTGTTCTTTGCATAGCAGGAACCATATGGCATTTGACATCTGAAAGCCTTAATTGCTGCTTATCAGAAAGGTTGTTTGAGAAGTAAAAGAGTTCACATCCCCAGGGCTTTAGAATGAATTCATTTCTGGGAGGCAAAAATGTGTTGTCAATTCTACTCTACTTTTAAGCATACTTTTGTGTTCTTATTGTCTCCAAATCTATGGGCCATACTGTTGAACATGGCTGACACTGATCTGCAGAGTACACAACATTTGACAATTGGTTTTGCAATACCATATTATGATTTAGACTTCCATTTATTTTTTTTAAAGGCCCTGTTGCTAGGTTATGCAAAGAGGATTCTGAATTTTGTTACCAAGATGGCTTCCCCTGGGATCAACAACTCAACCTTTGTCCCCTGAACCTTATACTTCATTATAAAGTTTGGGTAGCTCTATTTTTAGAGACAGTATATAAGCATCTCTTAGGCATGTTGCCCAAATGCACATATTTTATACATGACCTCCAAAATAACATTAGAGAGCCAGAGTGGATTTAGACCTAGTACAAATCTGCCATTAAGCCCTGGGAGTTCATTGTGTGACTTTGGGCCACTCACTAACTTATTTACACAAGATCATTGTTACAAAGGGGAAAAAAACCTGGGAGAGGAAATGTTATATATGTCACCTTATGCTCTTAGAAGAGAAAGCAAATATTCAACCAATGTGTATAATAAAACCAAACAGTTGTATGCAGTTTTTGAACTAAGAAATATTTTGAGATAGACACTAGCCAACTTCATGGATTACTGAGCTGGCTGTTCACCACAGATCAAGCACTAAACAACAGTCCATAGAGATTCTCAGTCATCCAGGTCATCGTTGTCTCAAAGGTGCTTTTTGAAGAGGCAAATGGTCTTTCTTCTTCTTTTTTTGGAGATGTTTTGCTTCTCATCCAAGAAGCTTCTTCAGCTCTGACTGGATGGTGGGCCTTTTGAAAAACCACCTTTGGGGAACTAAACAACAGCCTAATCAAGGAACTACCAAGGAGAAAATATCCCCACCAACCCTGATATGGCAAGCTATTGTGTATTAAAAAGAGCAAACCCCACTCTCGTCTAGCATTGACAATATTGCCTAGTCTGGTGTGACTCCATGATGCAAATTTTCAAACTTTCATTGCAAGATTGCATAGATATACATAAGGTGTGAAGTTTGCATTGTAGTGCTGTGATGCATTAATCTTTTATCCATACCTCACATAAAGCAAAATTTATCATGTGGGATCATTTGCATTAATGGGGCTTTCAGAGCATAACCTGGCTTTATTGTGTCTTTCAATTGCCATCTTCTAAGGAACAGAGAAGACTTGCAAAAGTCTTTAGCCAACTAGATCTAATGAGGACCTTATCTCCCACCTAATATTTTATAAAAGAGAAAGCCTAAAAACAAGACAGTAATTCCTCAGGTATTTCAAGCCCAATCTAGCACAGCAAGCTGATGCAAAAATAGTTGACATTCCATTTATTTTTAAGGGCAACACACAGAACGTGTGATGAAATTGCATCATTGACATACCTCCAGGGCATGAAGGAAATACAATAAATTGTCTGTCTATTTTGCAATTGGTTCAGAAATTCTGCATGTAAGGGTGGCATTCACGAAATCACTTTTCTCACCCTCTCTTGTTTTAGTCACCTTACCCAGACTAATCTTTGTCTTTTCATCTCTTAGAATAACAACAAAAAAAGTTTCAAAACAAAGGACGAATCTCTTTTTGTTGTGTTTGAAATCTAACGAAGAAAAGTGACACTTGCATGCAGGACAAAAAGCACTGGCAGGTTAAGTTAGCCTAATGAAGGAATCGAAATGGTTTTCTCCTGAAGCATATCACTCTCTTTTTTTCTTGAATTATCGAACACTAGATTTTTTTGCCCATCTCTGTCCATACTTTTCTTTCTTTCTGCTTGTGAGTGGAATAGAGATTTAAAGGAATTTGGCTTTAAGTTCTTCTGAGAGTAGATCTAAGGTTAGCAGCCACGAAAAATCCAGTAATCTCTGATGTTCTTCTTTTTCTAAACTTATCATCTTTTAGCCTTTTGGTACTATACTGTCCATGTGGTTATCTGGATACTGGAATGGGTTGCTATTTCCTTCTCCAGTGGGCCACATTTTGTCAGAACTCTCTCCTATGACCTGTCTGTCTTGGGTGGCCCTTGCACAGCTTAGCTCATAGCTTCTTTGAGATGTGCAAGCTTCTTCACCATGGCAAGGCAGTGGTCCATGAAGGTAATCATCATCATCATCATTATCCTGATCACAGAATGGCGGGTAATCATGGGTGCCTCCAGGCACTCACATATAACACCTCTCCTGCGCGAGCTGCACTGGCTACCTG
>JAPKID020008019.1:0-10059 GCA_026931265.2 Tropidonophis doriae
ATTTTACATTGGTTTTAGCACAGGGTTTGGATTTAATTGTTTTTTAATTAACGGTATTTTATATATTTGTATTGTTTGTTTTTAATTTTCCTGTGTGCCGCCCTGGGTCCTTTTTTAGGAGAAGGGCGGGATATAAAACTGAATAAAATAAATAAAAAAATAAATGCTAAACCAGGGATCATCAAACTTTTTAAACAGGTGGCCAATTCACGGTGCCTCCAAGTGTTGGGGCCCCTGGACCGGCTGGGCAGGTGTGGCTAGGTGGTCATGTTACTGGGCAGTCATTACTAGGTGGGCATAGCCGATTTAGCAGACCATTAAACAATACAAACAAATTAAACTTTAATTTGGTTTGCTCCTACAGGTATTTTATTTGCTTTTGTTTGCATGTTGCTCTATTGGTTTATTTTTCTTTTTACTAGAGCATTTTTAAATTGTTTAGTAATCTAGTGGTCCACTTCAGGAAACTCAGTTTTGCAGCAATTCTTCTCAGCCCCAAGAAGCTTACAATCAACAAGTCTTTCTGTATGTGTGTGTTTGTGCGTGTCTATCTGTCTGTCTTTCTCTCCCTTCCCCCTCCCTCTTTCTGTCTCTCTCTTTCTATCTTCTGGAGAAGGGGCAGGTAAAAAATGGGTTGTGCGGAGGCCTCCTGCGTTTTTTACCTCCCCCGCCTCCATAAGCACTCTGCCAGCAAAAAATATTGGCCTTACCTTCCAGTTACAGCCCACGGGGCTTGTAAAGTTAAGTCCTACACTCGGCTGATGAGGGTCTGGCAGGTGGGAGGGGCAATGTAGGCGGGGCAACCTTGTGGTCCCACCTGGGCCAGATTAATGGCTTTGGCGGACTGTATCCGGCCCCCAGGCCATAGTTTTAGGAGACCCCTGTGCTAAACCAAGACTAACTCTACCACCTTATAGTCTAGTGCAGTGGATAAACCCTACCCATAAGTAAACCATGACTTATGATCTGATATTATGTGTGAATAAAGCTACTATGGCTTATTCAGTAACTTAGCACAACATGTAAACAAGTGTTAGCAGATAGTATTTGGGAAGATATTTAACTTGCAAAAAAAGTGAGCAGAATCTTGGCAATTCAAAAAATACAGTTTACAACTATTATTTGGATAATTATTTGAGGTAATCCCTCCAAATCTGGATAGTGTTCTAGCTTTAAAAGAGGAAATAGAGCAGGAATTCCTGCTACACTTATTCAGGTCCACATTTCAGACATAAAGTGTCTGGAAGAGGCCAAAGGAAGTATGGTAAAAATCATTATTAATTAATGAATTTTAATTCATTCATTATCAATTCATTAACAATTAGTACGCCTGACGACTCGATATTTAAATACCTTAATTGAAACAATGTTTAGTACATATTCCATCAAACCCTGAGACTACCACTGTCGTCAATTAAGAAAGCATAACCTATCAGCACCAAAGCCCACTTTATTTAGCTATTTGTTTGTAATTGCAGAGACAATTACATTGGCAGAACTTGATAGGTGTTTGGTTTTCAGAATGAAGTAGCATTTCCTGAAATGGGTCCAGACAGCTGGACCCATCCTTCTTTGTGCATGCAGAAACAATTGTGTGTCAATCCTATAGGTGTGAGGTTTGCCATTGATTGTTCCCCACACACGTTATATGCTTAATTAATGTTCTTGTTATGTAGATCCTATATTTTATGCCAATTTTCAATCAGGTTAATGTATGTTTGGTACTGATGAGTAAATACAAAATGCTTGCATCTCCCACTGTTCGTTTTTTTATTGTACTGTTTAAAAATTCATTAGAAAATACACTGTAAAAGGCCATTGTTTTAACAGATTGCCAAATTGATGTCAGTTAAATTTGCTGACATAAATTTAAATTATTTTATAGTAAGTCTTGGGGGAACATTCTGACAAAAAGAAAACTGGCTAGAGAGTCGGATACAAATGCTTCTCCCCTTGCACACATACCTATTGGCAGAAGCCTATCAGAATATCAGTCAGCTTTAAAACCCCAATGTCAGAGAACACAGGGAAGAAAGATTGCTTGTGTGTACTACTAATTTCCATGTTTGTTTAAAACATGGTTTATGTACTCATGTGCACAATACAGCAATTTTTCAGGTTTGCTTAATATTCATATAGTACATAAAGTTGTGTATATCTTTACAAACAGCACAATTTGAAAAATTGCTATTGATAACCACACATGATAAACAATTTTTTTAATCCATATTTGTCCAATCATGCATCTATCTTCAAATTAACACATACATATATTTGTGTGTGTATGTGTGTGTGGAGAGCAAGAGCGAGAGAGAGAGAGAGATAGAACGCATACATATATACCAGTAATTGTAGTTTATTACAGTATCACAGTTCAACAATACGGAAAGCTCAAAATCAGGACTGTCAAACTCCCGGTCTGTGGGCTGGATGTGTCATGTGCTGGCCACATCCCCAGCCGATTTAGCAAAGGGGAAAAGACTCCCAATACGTCATGTGACAAATGGCGTGATGATGTGAGTTTGACACCTCTACTCTAAATGGTGAGCAGTGAAAAAAGTATTTGGTGAGTACAAAGATAAACTTACGAGAAAGGTATTGGAAAAGCAAAACGTTCTCTTAGGTCAACACTCATGAAAGGGACATATTCAATACCATTTATTTTTGATGTCTTCCTAAAAACAAAGTACAATATGTTAGCAACAGACCTGTTTAAATTCTACTTTTTCTTCATGCCAACTGCTTAATATGGATTTGTTCTACCTGGTATTTGGGCCCCTTCCTCCTATGAGACCTGAATTAAACATATAGATCTTCAGCATAATTTTTCTTCAGTTTGCAGTGAAAGTCCTGTTTACAGAGCAAGCTATTGTTTTAAAAGTATTCCAATACTGTAACTTTAAAAGTTACAGAGCAATGGAGATATTGTGATAGAATAATTAAAACCACATGATGATTACTTTGAAAAGCTTAAAAACTGTGTTTAAATAAATTTCCTGCTGAGAAGACCCTAGAATCCCTTTGCTTATGGCAAGTGCTGCCATTAAACAATTTCTACGGTTAAATTCATATATTTTTCGTGATGTTATACAAGATGGTTGTTATGGTCTTTTTCCAGGAAGATTTCCTAATCCAAGAACCCTAGAATTCCCATATACAGGTTGCCCTCAAATTACGAATGTAACGGAGCCTACCCATTCCATTCATAACCCGATGATTTAGGGAAATGAATCTCATACCTTGAATGGGATCACTCCCTCATTTCACCCATGCATTTGCTAATCAAATACATGGCTGGTTAAGTGCAAGTGAGGTATTTCAGGGTTGGGAAGGCCATTGGAGGGGGGGAGGAACTAGTGATGGAACAGGTCACCTGCTTAAGACTACCCAAGGAGTCCCTGATTCAATGAAATACCTCATGCTCCCCACAATTACTTCCCCTCTTACCCAATCTGCCGCACCAAGTCACTTACCATGATCTAGCAAGCTGTCTCCTCTCCAGCATCTCAGCCATGTACACCCCTCTTCAGTTCTGTTTTGGTGTGGGCAGGCCTCACCTGGCACTTTGCAGGCCTCGCCCAGCACTTTGGAAGCCAAAATGTAAGTTCAGAAGAGTGAGCTCGCCCATTGGATACTCCGTTTTGGCTGGCAAAGTACAGGACGAATGTTGCAGAGCCTCTGTCGTTGTTCATAAGGGTGAACAATTGCTATGGTGCTGCAAAATTCATAGTTTCAGGACTTGTTTGTGAACACTAGGTGGCACTTATTACATAACTTTGAATGTTTGCTAAGGGAATGCTAGTAACCTGGGGATTACCTGTAGTCTTATTAAAATATTATCACTGCCTACTACTTCAACTAAATGCTTGCCATAGGGCAGCGGTCCTCAACTTTTCCTGCTCTGCTGACTGGCAACAATGGGAAGGGGATGATTTTATCTATATGTAAGGCCGCTTGTGCAAATGGAGCTTGCCAACCACTTACACAATTTATTCCAATGGGCTACAGGTCAGTAGTGATCCATAGACCAAGAATGCCTTGCCATAAGGCATTTTATTGCTTACGGATTTTGAAATTGTCTTTTTTCCACAAAAAGAGTAGACATTTCTACTTCAATTTAAGGTCAATTTAAATGAAGGATTTCTTAACAAGAAAAACACTCTTTCAACTGAACCAGCCACAGTTCCTGCAGCACTCCGCTTAGATACTTCTACAGGTAGTCAGGTAACAACCATTCATTTAGCAAGTGTTCAAAGTTACAATAGCACTAGAAAAGTGACATAACTAGTCCTTGCATTTATGACTATTGCAGCATCCCCAAAATGATGCGATCAAAATTTGGGCATTTGGCAACCAGCATGTATTTACAATGGTTGCAGCATCCTGGGGGAATGTAACTGCCATTTGCAACCTTTCCAGTTGGCTTCCAAGAAGCAAAATCAATGGGGAGAGCCAGATTCATTAACAACCACATGATTAACCTAAAAACTCCAGTGGCACAAATGACTTAATGACTTCTCTGCTTAGCAATGGAAACTGCTATCCCAGCTGAGGACTACCTGTTTTGCTTTAAATAAAATTCTAAATTGGTTTTAAACATGTAAAAATGAGATGCTATATCAACTAGAGCTAGCTTTCCTATTGCCTCTTATCATGTAATGAGTACCAACTCCTGAAATCTCCATGAACTCTATTCTAAATGTCTGTGGCCCATCACATCTGAAAGGGAGCAGCTTGAAGAAGTGCAATATTATAATAATCTCCAAAAATAGTGAAAGAATCTAGTTGAACTTGTTTAATGAAGAAAGTTAAAATGAATTTCTGGGCAAATGGTCAGATTAGACCAAGGGTCCCCAACCTGTGGGTTGTGGTCCATTACCAGGTCGTGGCCTGTTGACCACAGGCAACCCCATTTGTGTCACTGACATGCTTTGCACGTACACATGCATGCATTAAGGTACCTGCTCCCCTGGCTGCCAACCCATTAAGGTTGGGGAACTCTGAATAGACAATGGATTTTCATCCACTGTCTAATTCAGAGTTCCCCAACCTTAATGGCAGCCAGGGAATGGGTTAGCACCCAGAAGAAGGCAGCAATAAACTTCTCTCCTAAGAAAAATATATGGATTTATGTAAATTATCCAGAGCTAAGCTTGGCATGAAGGAAGTTTTAGACCAAAATATCAGCAACAGTTTTTCTTTCTTCATTTGCTTCCTGAAGAAAAGGAATGTTGGTCCTACCTGAACTTTCTTCTCAGTGTGGCGCAGGACAGTCCAGAAGTGGGTTGTTACATCTTTATTTGCCCAAAGACTGAGTTGTAGTTGAAACCATGCCTCCAGTCTGCTCCTACTTGACTCCAACGAAGATGCATCTCCAACTAGAGAACAAGGAAAGAACAACCCCTGCCCTGCAGCTCATTCAGCCCAGTGAACTACACTGAGAAGAATGTTCAGATAGGACCAACATTCCTTCTCCAGCTGATGACACAGGATGTTCCAGAAGTGGGACATACCAAAGTGGCAGTCCCTAGGGCAGGGAACTCACTGGTCCGTAGTTCTCAATGGAGTATGCACTTTTTGAAGCATCCTTTGGCCAAAGGAAGCCTCGGCGGATGCAAAGGCATCCAACCAATAGTGCTTTATGAAGATCAATGAAGATGCCCTGCAAATGTCCCCAATCGAGGCTTAAGTATTCCATCTGCAGAAGGCTGGAACGAGACAAATAACGTTTCCGTCCTCCTGGTGGGTGCTGTCTGCTTGATGTAAATATGGAGGGCCCTTCACACATCCAATTTATGCCAAGATTTCTCCCTATCATGAGTGGGATTGGGACAAAATCTGGCAGCACCATCTCCTGAGGCCTATGAAAATACGAGTTAATCTTGAGAATGAAAGTGGAGTCCAGCCTCAGTACCACCATGTTGGGATGAAATGCACAGAAGTCTTCTCTCACTAATAGAGCTCCCAACTCTGATATACGCCTTGCAGATGTGATGGTGACCAAAAAGGCCACCTTGAAGGTGAGAAACTACAAGGAAACAGTCCTCAACAGCTCCAAAGGGTCCTTAAGAAGTGTGGCACTACTTGCAGAATGTTGACCACATGGCATTGTAAATCCTAGCCATGGAGTGATGTCGAGATGCCACAATGGTCCGTATCACCCTTGAAGACAAGTTAGCCTCCCTTAGGAACTTCCTCTCAAGCACCAGGTGGTCAACTGGAGCCCCGGAGCTACCTGTTGTGTAGGGAACTGCTCCCCTCTGCTCCTGGAGTTGGGAACTGCGTGAAAAACCTGGGAAGTTGAGCATTCTCCATTGTCGTGAAGAAGTCCACTTCTGGCTGAACGAACCTTCGACAAGTCTCTTCTAATAGGTCTGGATCCAACTCCCTTTCCGCCTGGTCCACCGTGGCTCTGCTGAGCCAGTCTGCCTAGTGGTTTGCCTCTCCAAAGATGTGCTCCATCTTGATGGACAACAGGTGCCTCTTTGCCCAGTGGCCTAGTCTCTGAGACTCCTCACAGAGAGCCTTGGAATGCATTCCTCCCTGCCTGTTCACATTCGCCTTTGTGGCCACATTTTCCATCAGCAACAGGATGTGACTGTTTGCTACAAGGGCCTGAAAGTGACGAAGGGCCAGACAAACTGTTCACATTTCTAACGAGTTAATATTATGTCAAAGATCAGAAAAGGACCAGTGGCCCTGGGCCAGCTGAGACCCAAGGAGCCCCCCCCCCCAGCCATACAGGCTCGCATCAGTGGTTAACGTGAACCTCTGCAGTTCCTTGAACATGCACCCCTTAGACAAGGCTCCACCACTTGAGGGAGAGTTACACTTGAGGGGAAATCCTAACAAGAGAGCAGGAAGCGCTGCACTTGCTCCTCTGGTATGGGAGAAGGAACTGTTGAAGAGCCCTAGCATAAAGCCTCGCCCAGGGAACTAGATGTATACAAGAGATCATCTTACCTAACAACTTCAACAGGTTGACTATGGAAACATGTCTTTCCCTCTGATCCTGACGAACCAATTTCACTAGGCTAGCTTTGCCCTCCTGGCACAGAAACACCATTCCTGTAGTACTATCTATGACCGTCCCCAGGTGCAGTAATTTAGTAGTGGGGTTCAGGTGACTTTTTTCAAAGTTAACAGAGAAACCATACCTCTGCAGAGTCTCAACAGTTAGGTGAAGGTCTTGACATGACCAAGCTGGGGAACCTGCCTGGATGAGAATGTCATGCAGGTAGCATTGCAAAATCGCTCTCCACCCCCTCTGAAGACTTCAGAACCACAAAGAGATTGGCGTAAAACCCCTTGCCCCTCTCATCCTGGGGAACCAACTCAATAGCTTGGATCTCCACCAAGTGTGCAATCGCTCTACATATCAGCTTCCTCTTTTGTTCACACTTGGATGATGGGAAGGTTTGGAAGAGGTTCGGGGGCATGGAAAGGAATTCCAATCTAAGGCTGAATCTGATCATATTTAAGACCCAGAGGTCAGAAATAATATTCCTCCCCAGATTGGCAAACAATGCTAACCGACCACAATGGGAGCTGTTGACACCAAATCATTTGTTTCTGTGGAAAGAGCATCTGCCTGCCCCTTGAAAGAGTCACCTATTCTGTGGTTGAAAATGGGGCCTGGCGAGGCTGAAACACCTTCTTTTGGTACTGATAATCACTATCTGAACCCCGATAGTTCATTCATATGGCCCAATGAATAAGAGATTGAAAGTTATCAGGCAAGTCATTAAATTCACTCCCCACATAGCTGGGTGCCAGACTTTGTTTCTTCACTGGTCTTGCAGCAGGCTCTAAGCATGCAAAAGGATGACCAGTCTCCTCCTCCCTTTCCACCAAGAGGGGAGAAATTGAACTAGCCCTCGGAGAATCTGAAAGTCTGGGAGGAGAGGGAGAGGGGGAGAGTTGTGCTGCCCTCAGGGAAGGTAGGGAACATGTCAGAGGCAAGGAGACATCATTCCCACTGTCAGGACTGGGCCTCTCTGACTCACCCTCGGGCCTGTCAGCCTCTGCTGCACTTGCTTGCAATCAGTTGTCATAGAAACGGGAAGGGTGGGAGCATGGTATTTGGGGAGGGAATTGTATGGTACTGGAAGAGTTATGCAGAAGGGAGTTTTGTTCTCAACATCATCTGCGCATGCTGATGGCTGATGTGTGGACTTGATTGAGGCCAACCGTCTTGCATACCAACCTTAAGAGGTCTTTGGAAGATGCATCCCACATGACACCTTAGGGAGCTGCAGATTGGACAATGGGGTGGAGTAATTGGAGGGAGGGGGCTGGTTAATCATTTGATATGTACTTGTTCGCACCTTTTTGGCTCAGATCTTTCTTTCCTTTTTGCTGCCTTCAATTCATATCTAGTAAAAAATACTTTATCTCTATTCAAATGGAATTGAGATTTTCCTTTCTTGGATATTGAAGGAGGCATGCCTTCCACTGAAAGAGGGAAAAATTGAACTAGCCCTCGGAGAATCTGAAAGTCTGGGAGGAGAGGGAGAGTGGGAGAGTTGTGCTGCCCTCAGGGAAGGTGGGAAATATGTCAGAGGCAAGGAGACATCATTTCCATTGCCAGGCCTGGGCCTCTCTGCCCCCACCATCGGCCCGATCTTTATCCTTCTGTTTGCTGGCTCCCTGTTTCAGAGTAGCCTTGTGAGCACGTTCCGTCGAGGGTGCCTTCTTCCTTTTATGACCTGCCTGTGCCTTCTTGGAGGAAGTGGACGAGGCAGCCTTAGAAGGACCTTCAATTTCGCCAGGGGAATCAGCCATCTCACTACACCCCCTTGCAGACACTCGCCCACGGCTTGCACAGCTGATCCCAGTGTTGGGAAAAGATTTCGGCCTGGCTACTGTTTCACTTGATCATACGACTGCACTAGGGAAGGAACAGCAGCCTCAATGGGCCTTGTGCTGGCAACAGGCAAACAAATGGCTGCCACTCTCATGATTAGGCAAAAAACCAAAATGTTACGTATTCAGCATCTGATGCAGGCTGTTCCCTGGGCAGGAACGGAGCTGAACTCTGATTGGTCCAGTCGTCTGACAGCACAGTATTTAAGGAGCTGTCAGACAGGAACTCACAGTTTGTATTCTAATTGCTAGTTACATGTTAGTTATTCTTGTTATAAAATAAATGGTTGCTGTTAGATCTGTCTCGCCTTAATTTGTTGAACACCTTTGTTCCCAATATTGAACACTGGCAATGAAGGTGGGATCCTTGAACTGAGGCTGCAGATTCTTTAATCTTTGAAGTATACGTGATAGACAAAATGATAAAATTACTTCAGAGAATTTCAAAATCAGCACCACAGACAATCGGAGATGGCTTCCCACACACCATTCATTCTGTTCAGTTCAACTATTGAAACTTGGGAATCATTTGTAGAGAGGTTTGAATGTTACCTCAGAGCAAACGATCTCACCAATATTTCCAGTTATAGGAAGTTATAGGAATGTACTTCCTAAGTACATGCAGAACCAAAACGTTTGATATGGCCCAAGCCCTGTCAGCACCAATCTCTATACATGCAGTCCCTTGGGACACCTAAATGTTTAAATTAAAGACGCACTAGGCTCCTGCCCCCTCCAAAATTGCCAGATGCCATGCATTTTATCATACGATTCAGGCAGAGGGGGAGTCTATAAATCATTACATTACCTCTTTGAGATCTGCAGTCTTGCATTGTGAATTCAAAATCTTGATGAAGCTCTCTTAGACAGGCTGGTATGTGGAGTGAGGGATCTTCATCTACAACGGCATCTTCTCGCCAAGCCTGAGGTAACTTTTCAATCAGCGCTGAACGAGGCTAGAGCTGCAAAAATGTCAGCTCAATCCCTAGCAGTTATACAGAATCAACTGCCTCACTGTCCATCTAAGACTGAAACCCTGTCAGGTGCGGCTATTCACCCGAGTGAGACTACCTGTCAGCCTCTGCTTTGCTGTTCGGTTCGGCTGTCATTATGAAACGGGGAGGGAGGGATTTTGCTATGTGGGTATTGGGATTGTATGGTACAGGAGGATGAGGTGCAGATGGGAGTTTTCTA
>JAPKID020008020.1:0-10059 GCA_026931265.2 Tropidonophis doriae
AGGTAGGAAGGAAGGAAGGAAGGAAGGAAGGAACGAAGGAGAGAATTTATGATCACAATTGAGCCCAAAATTTTGGTTGCTAAGCAAAAGTGTAGTTAAGTGAGTTTCACCATATTTTACAAATTGGCCATGCACACCCCGTCACATTACGGTCAAGCTACTCCCAGCCAGTCACATGACCACCAAGCCATGCCCACAGAATAGGCCACACCCACAGAATAGATAGTAAAATATTTGAAACCGATCACTAATCCCTTATCTAGGGATATGTCCATAAAACACAATTTTCTCACTCCTGGTATTAGCAGAAAGTCCATAAAGGATTTCTGGAAATAACAACATAGCTTGTATTAAATTTGATCAAATAAATACATTTTTATTTCTTCCTTTTCCTAATATTTAGTTCTTTCAAATATTGTCATAGGATTTGATTCATCGGCATTTCTTCTTTGTAGCATTGCACATAGTAATTTAAGCTTTAACAAGCTTATTTTGTACATCAGGAAAATATTGTTCAGATCAATTTCTTAATTTATTATGAAACTGAATTTAAGACATCAGTTTCTTTTGTAGATCCAATGAAACAACGCTTTCCAAGTCATTCTCTTGGCCTGACAGTTATAAACCTACTTTCAATACCATATCTATCTTTTCAGATAAAATTTGTTCTCCATCTGAAGCAGACGTCATTATTAAGATTGTTGATATTATGGCTGATTCCATTCTTCAAAATCTCCTTCAGTATTTTTTTATTGTTGCAGCACTTTGTATTTTATAGGCTTGTATTTTTTTCTCTTCATAAAATGTTTTGTTTTCCACAGTGTCAATTTTTAAATTATGAAATTCCTTATCTTTGTTATCTTTCTGAGAGACTAAAACAGGTATATTTCTTATGAGCAGCTATGCATTCTTTGTAAGTAATTCCAAAATTAGTTTCAATGTTTCAATATTCCAAATTCAAACTGCTTTGAATGCTGTCATTCCATCTGAAATAGTCTTATGAATTAACTCAAAATGAGATTCTTAGCTCAAAACAATTTTGTGAATTCAAAGTTCCACTATTTAAACAATTTAGTGTTAATGAAAGGTGGTGTTAGGCATAGTTAAATAGTGATTGAGAACCTCACATCAAAAGGAGTATCTCAAAATTTCAGATTTTGCTTCATTTACTAGTTTTACTATAATTTCATATATGAACATAAATTAAATTTTTTCTCAATAGTTAAGATATGTTTTACTTCTACATGTATTCATACCATCTGTTCAAAGAGAACCGTTCCTCATTCTATCAGGAGTTTGCAATGCATATTAGCAGCATGCTTTCCAAGTTCACTTATGATACAACTTTATTAATTGTTAGCACTTGCCAAATAAAGCCTCTATGATTCCCATAGCTTAAGGCTTTGTAGTATCTAAATTCAGCTCTGATGTTAATGATTATTTTAAGAATCAAAAAAATATTAATGCTGCCATCTAGTGGAAAATGTTTCTTCATATTTTTAGATATAAGTGATCTCCATTTTTCTTACATTGTATCAAGCAGTTACTAGCCATGTATAGAAATGGATTCCCCTCTAAGCATATTTGAGTAAAGTACATCATCTATTTTTTGTGTAATCTGTAGAAGTATTATACCTGATATAAATGCATTAGGCAAAATTAGATCAAGGGGATATCTATCAAGCAAGGAATCTGCATCTTGTAATTATCTACCCAAACATTCCCTACAAAGATATAGAGAAAAAAACAGTAAAAGAAATATATAAAAATTATATAAATGTCTTAGATAGTGGAAACTTGAGAAAACGTTTCTGTTTGCAAGATTCCCTCTGCCTAGTGCAGGGGTGGGCAGACTTCTCCAGCCAATTCTGGGAGCTGAAGTCCTTCAGACTTAAAGTTGCAAAATTTGCCCACCCCTGGCCTAGTGCAATAACTTGGATGGTCTGTTTCCAGTGGAACTTTTTCGATTTAGCAGCCACTTGAGGTTGAACATAGTAGCCCAGGATTTATGAAAGTCACAAGACAGTATGGAGGTTGCAAAACACATTGGCATTTTAAAAAGCTCCAGAACCATTTGCCAATTGGCTCACAATGTTTAATAATTTTTTTTCAACATTTTAAAAATAATTCTAAGAAGATGAAAGAAAGATAGTAGGAATATGCTGAAATATTGGTACAGAAGAGGTGTCACCATCCAAGATACATTAGATGATACTCCCTACTTACAAAAAACTTTAACACTAGAACATAAAGTTAAATCAGTATTCTAATTATTATAAAACTTTTATGAAATGTTCTTAATTTAGTTTTATCAAACTATTATACAAACTTAATTTCAAATGCTAGCAAAAAAGGGAAACAGAGAGAAGGGGTAGAGAAAGAAAGAGAGAGGGAGAGGAAAAGAAATATGAATGGGAGAGAGAAGGAAATGAAAGAGAAAAGGGAACAAGGAAAGAGAGAGAAAAATGAGAAAATGATGGAGGGAGAGAATGAGAGAGGAAAAAGAGAAATAAATGAGAGAGAGACAGAAGGGAGGGAGACAGAAATGATTTGGAGGAGAGAAAGAGAGAGGGAAACAAGGGAAACAGAGAGAAGGGGAGAGAAAGAAAGAGGGAGAGAGAAAGAGAGAGAGAGAGGGAAAGGAAAAAGAGAAAAACAGAAATGAAAGGGAAAGAGAGAAAGAGAGAGAAATGAGAGAAACGCTGTGCATGCTTGTGCAATTGGCTGGTTGTGTTATAAAAAGCTGTGGAATGCAGGCAGGCAGTTGGGTCAAATGAGTCACCATACCAATACGGTGGCCACTGCTCCTGGCTACTACTGGTTTGGCCATACCAGGTCTTACCACCTGGAACCCATCACTGCCTGGACCCTAATTTTGTATATATGAATGTTGGTCAGTAGTAGATCTTTCCTCTTGAAAGGAAGAGCAGAAATTTTTGGTTATATATAAAGATCAATAAAAAAGAAGTGAGTTAAATTTAGTTAAGCTTTGATTTTCGGGGGGCAGGGAGGGAATGTTATGATAATGGATATAGTTACATAAGGAGCGACAATGATGACCAAGGTGTGTGCGTGTATGTATGTATGTATGTATGTATGTATGTATGTATGTATGTTTCGGCAAGATCTCACTTGCCATCTTCGGGCTTCGGTTTGCGATTACGAAGGCATGGCCCTTCCTTAAATCTTGGTGGGGTGGTGGTGGAGTGCTGACTGTTGTTGTGAGTGCGTTGATTGGTTGTGCAACTGTATCATGTCTTAAATGTCTTAAAAACACGGCTGCTTTCACAAACTTGGTGGTCCAGAGATTAATTGGCCTGTGAAATTGATGTTCCATTTCCTGACAATTCTTATTGCCTTATGCGGCCATTAGGCATACTTATTATTATTTAGCTGCATTTGAATTTTTAATGCTATGTTATTTACCCACATTGCTGTTACAGGACGAGCAGCCATCTAAATTGATTAAACAAATATCAATAATTGCAAGAATCAGAAGCAAGCAATACTAAATGTGTAAAATAAAGAGTCAGGCCATTGGTCTAATTGCATGTCAATAATAGCAATGGCTGACTGACCCAAAAATGAAGGAAAATATTTTTCTAGGCATGTCTCACATATGAGAGATAAGAAGGTCCATGGGAACTCATGCTGATAATGTTTTGGATCCTTTTGAAAGAGGTCATTGGACACTCTAGGGCAGGGCTGCACGCTAAGATTATTTAAACATACGCAGAACATGTCCAGCTAGGTGGCAGCATCTAACTAACCTTGCCTGATCCTGAAATAAGTCAAACAGGGCTGGATATGGTAAGGATTTAGAGGAGACATTACAAGTAAAATTCAGGGTGGGGTTTAGACTGGGAAGGTGAAATAATATTTTAAAGATGCAAAATAACATCTGCATTTGTTGCTAAGAAAACTACATGACCACAAATTCACCAGCAATCAAGCTCAGTTGGAAGGAGATAGCAATACCAATAGCAATAGCACTTAGATTTATATACCACTTCGCAGTGCATTACCGTCCTCTCTAAGCAGTTTAGTCAGTCTATTGCCCCCGAGAACCTAGGTCGTCATTTCACCCACCTCAGAAGAAGGGGTGGGTTTTGGTAGGCAGTATTGCCAGTTTGTGTGTGTGTGTGTTTGCTTGATGTGTGCTGCGTGCACATGCACAATACAATTGAAATTGTTCTCCATATGTGCAGAACAAAAAAAAATAAGGTGATGGCACCTATGAAGCTGCTAGGAAAACCAGTTTGGGGATGTGGCAGGCCTTGGTTGCTGCCGGTTCCAGTGACCCAGGCCACCAAACCACTACCTGCTTGGTCAAACTGGTCCGAACTGGTAGGAACTCACCACTGCTTGAAAGGCTGAGTCAACCAAACTACTGGCAGCCAGTCAGCAGAAATAGCCTGCACTACTGCATTCTAACCACTGTGCCACCGCAGCAGTGCCTTATATACTTTGCTGCCCTGCTCACTCACACATACATAACTGTAGTTTAGTGAGTTTATTAATATTCCCTAGCAATTCCCTTCACCAAAACTCAGAACTGTTAAGTCCAGCCATGAGCAGGTGAAGATTATTCCACTGAGCAGCGGCCGACAATGGTCTACAAAGCAATTAACAAAATAATTCCACCAAACACAATTAAATCCACCCACAAGAGAGCTCACCAGGCAGAAAAACTCCAGAGCCTCCAAGGCACGACTCAATTACAAACACAGTGTCAATCCAGAGTAAAGCAGGATGTCAGTTTGTGAAGCATCTCTATGAATACCATCAAACTGCCAAAGAGAGAGAGTGGGGAATTCCAAACATACCTGTGGTCAAAAAGGAATCTTAAGTTGGCTTGTAAATGTGCATGTCTAAATTACCATCTCTCATTGGCTGTGATTTATGACGAAGACTGAAGGGAGGGCAGTAATGCGGGCAAAATTCAAAAGTAGATAAAGTAAGCAAAAAAGATGGCTGTGAACAAGAAACGCCTAATGAGGAATGTCTAATGAAACTGTTAATAAATCACTGCTTTTTGTATTACAGTATCGTTCACTTATTATGAAGTAGACATCGTCAGGGTACTTGACTGCACCAGTTTTCTGGTGCAGTCCATAAAGACAGAAGGGGCTTGCTTCTCTGGAGTAGGCTGGCTGATTTCTGCAGCTCCTGCCTTTTCTCTGCCCTGTGTGTTCTCGGATCAGATGCAGAAGGCAGTTCCTCCTCCTCTTCACTAGTTGTCTGCCACTACAAGCTTTCCCCAGGGGAAGCCTCCTCCAAATCTCTCCTGGATGGCCATTCAGAATCATCAATCAACTTAGTTCCGGATGTGCCAGGAATGGGCTCATCCTTCCCTGATCTGACATCTAAGAAGGAACCTAGGGAGTCATCCAAGGCAGACATCACATATATACAATAAATACAAGATTGAGTATAACAGAAGAGGATCACAGTATTTATGTATGACACTTTCTTGGTTTGGATTAGATCACCACAGAAAACAGCTGAATTACCCACTTTCTCCATACTGCCATAATATCCTGCTACAGAACACTAAAAATAGCAATATCTACATGTGTGCAATAACAGTGAAATCATCCATTTGCTATGGGTCTTGGATGCAACATACTACCCAAATCTTTTACACACTTCCCTAGAATGAGGAAGCTTTTTAGTTAACTCCAGCAGTTATCCCAATCTTTTAGCAGAGTTGCTACTATAGTTCTTTTGATCCTTCTTGTGAGGGGATATGGATGAGAGGAATATCAAATAGGCTGTAGGATAAAATTTAGAGTGTAAAGAACTTTCTAGGTTTCAAGCACTAACTAAAAATAGCAGCTGGGCTTACTTCTCTCCTTAATCTAGGATCACAAAAAATGAGAAACATCCTGTGATACTTTTCATGACATGGGCAAGATCTAGCCAGAGCATCAAAGTCTTCTTCCTGAGGGTCACTACAGGATAATCATGGTTCATAACTGATGTTCTGATCTAGTCTTTCTCAAAAAGCACGAAGCAGATTCCTGGTCCCAACAAAAACCCTTTTATTAAACAAATGTGAATTCCTCTCATTCACATTCAGCAAAGGTCTGGTAAACAGTCTTTCAAAGGTGAAGTTATGACCACACAACAGACCTTATCTAGCTTGGAAAGTTGCCATGTAAATATTTTCCAAACTCAGTACTGTGCAAGGAAAGAATTGGCACAGAGTCTCTGAGTTTCACGGACAGATCTTTACACTCCTGGAACCAATGAACGAATTATTTCTTGCAAAAGTCCATTCCCCTTTTGCTCCTCTTTTATTTCCTATGGGAGGGGCCATTCACTGCCTACCTTTGGCTTTTACTTCCAAGCCAACCCTGATTTCTTAGCCGTTCTTTTCTTCTGGCAACTCTGTGCATGCGCACACTGGGAACAGACTGCAGCTGTTCCTCTGCCTCACTACTGTCTGACTCCGAAGGAAGCTGAGAACTACCAGACAGCCTTGGCGCCATCTCTGCCTCCGACACAGAGCCTTCATCCGAGCCTTCCCCAGCCTTCAGGACTAGCCCATGTTCCTCCCCAACATCCTCATTGTCTGACTCAGCTGATGTGCCACAACATCTGAACCTTTGCCTGATTATAAATGTCATTGCCTAAGGGCAGAGTGGCACCCATGAACATTTCTATTTCTCAAGAAGTAGAGGCATGGGCACCTTTGTAAGATTCATAGCTCTTCCTGAAATCTAATTATTGGATATTCTCCTCTTTCCTTTAAGACTGAAAGAGACTACGGACTTTCTGCTCTTTCCAAGGCATATAAAATCAATGCAACGTGGATCAAGCTATCCTTACAGACAGGAATGGGCTTCAAAAATTTCAGCAAGGGGTTCACTGCCAGGTTGCTGGGTGGGCAGGGCTATGGTGGGCATGGCCTAGTTGGCCTCCTGCACCATGGTGGAAGGGCATTTTTGCCTTCCCCAGGCTCCGGAGGCTTTCCTTGAGCTTCTGGGAGGGCGAAAACGGCCTCCCCAGGCTCCAGAGTTCCTCTGGAGGGTGAAAATGGAAGGCCAAAAGCTGACCCATTTCCAGCCTCCAGAGGGCCTCTGGAGCCTGGGGAGGCAGTTTTTGCCCTCCCAGAGGCTCAAGGAAAGCCCTCAAGGAAGTTCCAGAACACCTGTTTTACCCCCCCTCACCAAGCCTCCTTGCAGGCCTTGCACTTACTTCGCATCCAAAATGGGCCGTGCGGGGACTCCTGGGTGGGGCAGAGTGGGTGGGGCCAACCAGGGGTGGGATTTGGAGGTTCTCTGAAGCGGGCATAATGTGAGCTATGAGTTCCCCAGAACCCAGGCGAATCTGTAGCAGCCCACCCCTGCTACGGATGGACTTCATATGCCAACATGGTTGAGGCACAGCCTCAAATCAGTAAATTTGAGTAATGATGGGATCTTTCCCAATAATGTGCAAATATGAATGTCTATTCTGTCATCCAGACTGTACCAACGGCACTTTCTTGGATGAGAAGCAAAATATTGTTTTCCTTCAAGGGAAAACAAAGTCCAATTGTCTTTTGGGGAAAAAAAAAACACCTTTAGGATTCAAAAATGAATTTTGTTAAGATCATTAGTATTAGTTGTGAAGAATGCATATTTGCATGTGCATATTTATCACTCTAATTTACCTATCTGTTACCTTTTTTTTTTGCCTTTCCTTGTTTATTTCTGTTGAGGTAGAATTTTGTTATATCTATTTTCAGTTAGAAAATGCCCCCACTTTTTAAATTATTATCATAATATAAAATACAAATATAAACAAAGTTTAGAGGGAAATGGGAGAAAGAAAACAGGGAGTGTGCGTGATAAGGGACAGCAGAAGAGATAGCATTAATTTCCAACTTTTTTCAGCACAGTAGAATCTTCTATATATTAAAAAATGGCTCTCTCTGTGTGTGTATGTTCCAGAATAACTTTGAAATGCTTTGAGCAATTACAACCAAACTTGATATAAAGATAACTTACTGTCTGGAAAAAAAATAACACCTAACTCCCCTAACACCTAACACCCCTTGGCATGCGGGTGTGTATCCATGTGTGCGTGCTCTAGCATAACTCTGAAATGCCTGGGCTGCTGAAATGAAAAGGACTGAATTATATCAATAGTGTCAAGTCACAGTATCTTTGGCAGTGATAGTGTGCATTTTAGATTCAAGTTCTGTTAAGATACAGCCTGTTGTGCCTTAAAATGGCTTCTACTGTAGAGCACAGTGGAGGTGCCATGGTAATCGCTTTGCAGTCTTCCACAAGGGGGCTCCCTCTAATACAGGATTGGGATAAATACATACCTAGGCTACACAGGGTTGTCAGCTAGGAAACATTATAAAATACAGAGTCACCTTTTTATTGTTACATATTTAATATATATTAGCCATTACTATAAGAACAAATCTATCCATTCAGCAGGTCCCAAACTCAGGATTTCATATTTTTTTCTGTCTTGAGCACAAAGTCGAAAAGTAATTTCCAAGTGTAAAAGTGTCTAATTTTTTGACCAATTCAATATATGCAAACTCTTTATGGTTATCTCTACACAGTTCTCTTTGCCCTCTGAACTTCGAGCACAATACCTCTTTTTATAAAACAGAATTACATAGTAAACATTCAGTTATTAAAAGCACTGAAATATTTATTACCAATACCACCGGTATAAAGAGCAATTAATATGGATATTAACAAGGTTAATGTTAATAAGGCCTTGGGCCATGCTTATCTGAAATTTCTCTGAAGCAAATATTTTCCCTCCGATTCTTGTATGTGTATTTTTTTTAATTAAGGATTTTGATTACTACTATAAACATTGGTACAAAAGAAACTTAAAGAACAGAGACTAGAAGGAATAAAAAGTGAAAGAAAAAAAGAAAGAGAAAATAAAAAATATATAATAAAGAAAAATTTTTTTATAATGAGACGACTTTCAGTCTTCATCACAAGAATAAACAAAAAGTTAGTAATTCTTCACACCCAAAGATAACTATCTTTACATCTCAAATCCCATCCCTTATCTGTAAGCAGATGCATAAAACATAAACTTTTATATTTAAGGAAGAGGAGGAAGAGGAGGTGAAGGAGGAGGAGGAGGAGTAAGGATTCCGGAATTGGCCACCAGGGATTTTTTTTATCACACCAGAGATGGGTTCCTACCAGTTTGAACCAGTTCAGCAGAGTAGGTAGTAACTTAGCCTGCCATGCCTCTGGACTGGTTCTATCAGCGGTGCTGCCATCTTGATTTTTGGTTCTGCACATGTACAGAACAATCTTCATTGCAAAAATTTAATTTTGCCCCTTTTCTAACGTTGTGTGCATGCACAGACATTTTTCTGCTCACGGTGTCTGTGGAGATTCTCAGTCATCCAGGTCATCTTTGTCCAAATGCTGCTTTTTCAAAGGGCAGCTGGACTTTGTCAGAACTAAAGAAACCTCTTGGATGAAAAGTGAAAGAACTTCAAAGTCCAGTTGCCTTTTGTAAAAAACAACTTTGCATTTTTTACTCACAGTTTTGGTGGAGAATTTTGAGAAGTTATTGAGGCCACCACTAACTTTATTTATTTATTGTAGTGTTTTTTGTAATGGTCAAAATAATAATTTTATACAGTCTACAAGGTAATTATAAAGCCAATAACTCTTTTTCGTTCTTTGTTTCCAGTTTAAGCAGCTTAGTTCCTTTTTCAGTGTAGTCAACCATTTGTTACATATAAAAAGCCATCCCCTTGTGCCAATGAATTGCTGAAACTATGAAACTTGGAAGCACTCTTATATAATCTCTTCTAAATCTCTTCTATTCTAATTTCACTAAGTGACCCTCTAAGTCCAATGAAAAAGAACTGGAAGAAAAAGAGAAGCAGCCTCTATTAAGAGGCCAACTCTATCAAACAAGATTTTGCCAAGAAATTCTTGATTTGTTGACAATTTTCTCCTTCAGAGAATGAAACAAGTTGCAAGAGGAAAGTCAAGGCCATAGAAGTAGCAGAAATACAGGAAGAAAGTGCAATGTTGGGATAGTTGAATTTGTACTTTGAGTTCCAAC
>JAPKID020008021.1:0-10058 GCA_026931265.2 Tropidonophis doriae
GCCCGCTGGCATTGCCTAGTGGATGGCACCCGGAGAAGTCCCTCTCTGTGAGAGCGAATCGGCCGAAGGGATGTATGTGGCAGGATACGATCCCGCAAATAACTAGGTCCTGTGCCATGGAGCGCTTTAAAAATGATGACCAACGCCTTGAAACACACCCGAAAGGCCACAGGCAGCCAGTGTAGCCTGCACAGGAGCGGTATTACATGGGAGTATCTGGTAATTCCCAGAACTGCCCGCGCGGCCACATTTTGGACCACCTGTAGCCTTCGGGTGCATCTCAAGGGGAGCCCCATGTAGCAGTAGTCTAGACGGGATGTCACAAGCGCATGAGTGACTGTGCGAAGGGCGTCCTGGTCCAATAAGGACGCAACTGGCGCACCAGGTGAACCTGATGAAACTGGCATCTGCGGCATGTATTATATCGTCCATTCCTATTGCAAAAGGAGATTCTCTTTATATTTCCTCACATAATATTGTGGTTATGGTGGAAGTCATCTGATTTGATATTTGTATACAAAATAGAAACTAAGATTCAGTAGAGGCAAGAAATCCTGTGTTTTTAATACAGTAGTTGGTGTTCAGAGGAAGAACAAATACACTTTCCCACAGTTTTCTTCTGCCTAGTAGAAGAATCTGTGCTTTCTCTTAATCAGCCTTTCCTTTCATTGCCTTATCCTATGCATGAGTGGGAGCATAGTCTTCCCATAAGATCAAGTTGCAGTTATTGAAAAATGTTAAATTTAGGGCACTTGTAATCAAACATATTGAGATGAATTATGCAGGGATCCAGGTTGGGGGAGGCTGGCCTAGAGCCAGGATAAGTCCATCTTTCTTTCAGGATGACAGGAAATGTATGTGTTGATCTAAATAAATATTGATCAGGCACAATGTTTGTTTGCCCAGCTCACCATCATCTGGGAAAGCTGTTTATACAGTAACAGGGCTGGATTCTAGATGAATGATTAGCATAATTTTCTATACCTGAACACCCATATATAAATCAGAATGGGTTTTAAAGGATTAACGGCATGGTGAAAAGAAATGTGTATTGTTTATGTAGAGAAGGGATGACAAAGAGGGTTAAATCTTATCATTGTTTCTTTTTATTATTATTGAGTGCATTTTTTAAATTCCAAATTGATTTGCTGCATAAATTTAATTTGCTGCAGATAGAGATTGGACAAGCATTCTGGGACTGCAGAGAAAAAGGCAGATAATTCAGTCACAACAGAAAAGAGGGCAGGATTTGGTTATCTAAGAGAGAGATAGTAATGTTGCTTTTTACCTATCTGGTTCTCTTCATTTTTCTCCTTTTCCATTTATCATCAACACTACAACCATAAATCTCTCACATTTTGTCATTCATTTGCAACCTTTATTCTCAGCTAAAACATCTGTTAAATATGCTGGATAGGGATGATGTTAAGGGAGGGCTGGCTTCTGCTATGATTATTATCCAAGTGAGGATGATTTGGAAGTGACAGTATTACATGACAGCTACTTCAAAAAAGCATGTTTTTACAGAATCTCTGATCTTACCTGAATAACAAGGGTTTAATTGAACATATGTTGGCCTTAACTCATGTAACTTCAAGGTTAAAAGCAAACAACGTAAAAAAATAAACTTGGTCTGTTTCTTTGCTTCTCTACTAAGTGTAATTTTTATCATGGAGAAGGTGATATTGATGCTGATGCTTCCTGGAAGAAAAGAAATTCTCTTTTTTTCCTCCATGCATTGTGTGATTCAATAATCTACTACTGTGTTTCCCCCCAAATAAGACAGGGTCTTGTTTTCTTTTGACCCCCGAAATAAGCGCTTGGCCTTATTTTCGGGGAGGTCTTATTATTTATGAGGTGCAGGAGGCGATGAGCATGGTCACCTCATTGCTGCAATATTTTGGGGGAGTGCTTATTTTCAGGAAATGTCTTACTTTAATGCATGCACTCAAAAGCCCTATCTGGCTTATTATCCAGGGAGGTCTTATTTTCAGGGAAACAGAGTAAGATAGCCAACTGAAGTATATTCTGCTGCACACCGTCATTGGCTGATGTATATGGCATATTTAGCAACTTAGGCATTATGTAATGCAGATCATATTTATGGCTTAGAATGAGGATGGGCCATTTGCATCTCCAGAGTCAAACATGCCTCTGGAAATTAATCAAGAAGAGAAGCAACCTGGAATTGAGGAGAAATTTCCTAACAGTGAGGACAATTAACCAATGGAACAGCTTGCCTACAGAAGTTGTGGGTGCTTCATCCAAGAGTGGGATTCTACTGTTTTGCACCAGTTCAGGCGAACTGGTTGCTCCAACGATTAGGTGGGAGGAAACCAGTTTGCTCCGGCGATGAAGTGGGCCCACCCTGTGTTTTACTGATCTATATCTTCTCAGCTGATGTTCATGGCAGAGCAGATTGCCACGCCTCAGCTGTGTTACTCCCCAGCAGTAAAATGGAAGGTAAGTTTTCTTAAAACTGCACGTGTGTGTGAAGCGTGCGATCACCAAAGCGGTTGTTAAAGCGGCAGGATCCCACAACTGGCTTCATCACTGAAGTTTTTAAGAAGAGACGGGACAGTCACTTGTCTGAAATAGTATAGGATCTAGTTTAGGGGCCTGGACTAGAAGAGCTCCAAGGTCTCTTTCAACTCTATTCTGATTCTGATCTTGGAACTCTCATTATCCAGAGCTCCTCCAAGGTGGTCAGGATCAAAGTTTCAACAAATTTGACACTGATAGTTTGCCTTAAGAGACTGAAAGTAATAATATCATTCCAACAAAATGTGAAAAAACCTAAGAAATTGCCCAAGTTAGGTCTATTCTACCTAGAAGCAAAATAAATAAACCTAAATCCTCCCAAAACTCCCAAAATACAACCAAATATTTTGGACATGTCATTCCAATGACATGATGTCATCTGCTTTAGACTCTGGCTGTAAAAAAAAAAGTTTTTTACCTTATTTATCAAGCCGCTGTAAAACAAATTATGAATTAATGCAATGGCAGAATTCAGCTACATACACACACACACACACACACACACACACACACACACCCCTATACTGCAGGCAAAATCTTCTTTCAATACCAGCCTAATCAAATCTGTTGCATTCAGTTGAGTTTAAAATTGTTCAAACTGTGCTGAAAAATCTGGGTAACTACAAAACAATATGAAAAGGATACAAAATGATCAGCCATTTACTGATATGTGGCATGTTTGCATCCCAAATCCCGCATTCCTATTTGTCTTGAACTATAAGAAATATTCTCATCTTCTCCAATTAGCAAACTCTAATTACAATTTGATTTTATCATTTTGTATTTAAGACAATTTCAGAACATTATGTAGGAATTTTAATGTTAAGGAAATGATTTCCCTGAAGAATGCTTTGCAATGAAATTGAAATTGCTCAAAAGCCTGGCCAGGGGCCAAATCTAGTAGGTTTTCTCAGCAATTTTCTTGTTTGCATCATGTGACCTGCCACTGAAGATATCACAAAATATTTATGGAGTATTGGAAGCCAAAAAAAGTGCACAGCAGTTTTATTTGGGAACCTTGCTTTTACTGTGTGTATTTCTGTCATGTACAATTCTTTTTTATAACTGCTTAAATATTTCTACATTCTCTTTATGAAGCGCTTCTTATTTAGCAGATGTTTTCACAAAATCAGAACAAGTTCTTCGGGTTTTACTTTTAAGCTTTACAATCTGACATGGTGGCATTTAATTAATTATTCCTGGAAACTATAGAAATGCAGAAAGACCTTATGTCCCTAAATTTGTCTCCTGCTGAGAGAAAATGTTTGAAAAGAGGGTGTGACGGATAAATAAAAAAAATATTTCAGAACATGGCACTGTTTACTGTAAGACAAAAGGTGGAAGGTTCACATAAATGGGAAGATAATAGAAAACCATGTGTCTTCCAGAAGACCCCTGCTTGTTTCTAGGTAATCTTCAGGTGATTGTTTCCCCTACATATTTGTGTTGTTTCCTTGCAGCGCATGAGGTCTGGTCCTGTTGGCAGAGCGGCTGACCCCTTGGTGATAAATAACCAGGGCCGCAAACAATGTCAACTTCCTGCGATGAATCTGTGGCATCCGTTGAAGAAGTAACCGACAGCTTCTGGGAGGTAAGGACTTCTCCTTGGCATGATAGAAATGTTCGGGATTGGCTGACTAAGGAGTGACTTGACATAGTAAGAGCCAGCCAAATGCAAAACAGCTCCCCCCTCCCCCGAGGATGTTGAGGTCACTTCAAAAAGTAAATATGTTTAGAAAGCTTCCATGAGAAGGTTCCAAGATTCTATGATATTTTTTAATATTTCTTTCCCTGGTATCAGAGAGGTGTAACTTCCACAGAAAAAATATATATCTAAAGTCCTTGTCTGTTTGTTCCAGAAGTTTTCTAGAGAAGTCCTTGCTGATATCAGAACTAGAGAAGATGCAAAAAAAAGCTATGTTTCAAGAGGATTTTTTGACTTCTGTCTGATCAGCATGATAAATATGATGTTCAAGAAGGTGGCAATAGTAAATTCCTTTTCTTTGTAGTGAGAAAGAGATCTCATAAACAGATACTTTAAAATGATTCAGGAAAAAAGGATGGGCCACAAACATTTATCTGCCCTGCTGAGGTTTAAAGTATGTTAGATATAGCCTGTTTTCCTGAAAATAAGACCTAACTGGAAAATAAGTCCTAGCATGATTTTTCAGGATGCTTGTAATAAAGGGCCTACCCCTCCAAATAAGCCCCAGTTAAGATTGCCAGCCAGATGGGTGCATTTAGTACCATATTTCTCTACAAATAAGACCTACCCAGAAAATAAGCCCTAATGCATCTTTTGGAGCAAAAATTAATATAAGACCCAGTCTTATTTCAGGGAAACATTATACCAAAGCCTTTGATAGCAGAGTATTTCTCAAATGAAAGTTGGCTTGCACCATCAGCATCCAGGTGTTGGCATACAATTGTTTCTTTTTAAAACAGATGTTCCAAAAGGACACATTCAGTCCACTGAAATACGTCAAAATGGCAAACATTATTATTGAGAAGGATTTTAGAAGTTTTATTATAACAACAATAACAAATTTTATTTATGGCCATTAATTTATGTAATACTTATGTAGGATTTCTAATCTTAAAAGTTAATATACTTTAATAATTATAATAAATTAGTGATAAATAATTTTGCTGGTCAAAAAGGAGACCATAGTCACCATTTAGACAAAGAGGGATATTGTAAATTTAGGCTTAGTAAAAGCTATCGTATTTTTCGGAGTATAAGACACACCTTTTTCCCTCAAAAAAGAGGGTGAAAATCTGGGTGCGTCTTATACACTGAATACAGCTTTTTTTTTTGCCTCCCCAAACCCCGCCTCCTTTGCAAAAATGGCCATGCATAACCTTTAGGAGGCTTCCAGAGTGCCCCTGGGGAGGGCAAAAATGAGCGAAAAATGGGCCATTTCTTGCTCGTTTTTGGCCCCCCCCCAGCACTCAGGAGCACTCTAAAGACTATGCATGCCCTTTTTTTTGACATAAAACCTCCCATTTTGGGGAGGTCTGCAGAGTGCAAAACCTTTTTTAAAAAAAAATTGCGTCTTCAAAATCTTGGTGTGTCTTATACTCTGGTGCGTCTTATACTCTGAAAAATATGGTATATTGTAGTTGCTAAAAAATAAGCATACGGGCTTTGCTCTCATTCTTAGTCATCCTAATTTGCCAGGTAGCCAAACCTATTTGGCTGGTTTAAAATACAATGTCGCATTCATGGAATGATTTCTGATAAAGTGGAATCATTATGATGAAAAGGCAAAAAGTTAAGGCTAATTAGAATAGTGGCAGATTGCATAATCACTGTGAGCACATACATCCTTCCCCCCCCCCCTTATTTTGCAGGAGCGGAATCAGGAAATGTACTCTTTATCCCCAAAATATGCCTTTCATGCTGAAAAGGGAATGGTAAAAATTTAGCACTGCACTATGGCAGAGCTCTAAGACATTACAATAATTGCAAAATGTCCCAGAGCTGCATCAGCTGGCAGATTCTGAGGCTCGTCCTTACTAAGCCTTCTGATTCCTTCCCAGTATTTGTGCAAATGCAGCAAGTATTGTTGGAAAGGAAGAGCCAGACTCAAAATTTTCCATAAAGAGGCAGAAGTATACCCATGCCAATCACATTTTCAAGAGTTTCCCCCTCTTTCAAAATCAAATGCCCCCTTTTCTCCCCCACCTTTCCTGTTCCCCACCCTCTGGTGCATATGCTTCCTGCCGGGTGCATTTCCCACTCCCCTGATGTCCTGAGCCAACCTGGCCTCCAGGATGATTCCTGGAACTACAGCTAGTCACTTACTCTAGGCAACTATTCATGTGTCTGGCAGGTGGGGAATTATAAGCGGACAGTGAAACGGATTGATGATGGATATCGGCTTTGCAATGATCTGATGAATTGTGTCCATGAACGGGCCAAGATTGAGAAAGCATATGCTCAGCAGCTGGTTGATTGGGCCAAGAGGTGGAGGCAGCTGATAGAAAAAGGTATTTCTAAGTCTTTCCTTGTAATAGTGTGAAAGAGTAGGCTGGGAGAGAGCTTTTTCAAAGGCAAAAGTGGGAGGGAATTGCAGTCTGTACAACTATATCAACTTTTTTTCCCTGTTGGTTTAATCTGGGCAATATGTGGGGTGGGGGGAGACCCCAAGGTGTTTTTTCCTCAGTTATTTCCACTTACTTTAAAAGGAAAGCATGGCTGTTCATAAACTGCTATTATTCTATATTTGAAATTTCCAAGTTTCCTTAAAGGCAGTTTTGTGGCCTTTTTAAACAATTACTTCTCACTTTTGACAGATGTTACTTCCAGATAAAAGTGTGTCCAAGGTTATTGCAATAAAACAATTCAAATGTAAGAATAGAATGTGCAGTAATATATTTATTGAGCCATTCAATCACAATGAGCCAGAGCACCACTAAAAGTTCACCAGTTTCGTAAATATTGCACTTCAATGAAATGCATGCTTATTAAGAAGCTAATCCAGTTCAGTGGAACTTCCTTGAACCAAGTTGTATATATAACTATAATCTTCGTGTAAATATATTGCAGTACATATCCAATACCAGTGTGGTATCCTATTCTACATGATGAAGGCATAACGAAAGAGAGCAGGGTTACAGGCATTTATTTTGTTCTGGTGATTGAATATTAGTATGAGCAAACTGGTGTCTTCCAAGCTTTTGCACCTTGAACACTGATCAGATATGACAGCCTGATCGATGGCAAGGGGCTATGTATTTTCTAATCCAAAACATCTGGAGGGCAGCAGGTTGCCAATGTTTAGCTTCATAAACAACAGGCTCTTGCAATTGCTTTGAGGACTGAGGAACTGAGTCTTGGGAGGAATAAGTATTTCACCATATGCCATTACCACTGCCTCAGTTTTCAAAGCAACCATGATGTCGTTCATTAAAACAAAATAAACTCCCTGAAGATTTGATCCTCCACTTTATGACTTTTAGAGTGGCTTTCCTGATTACTGATTTAAATATCAGTATGAGTAGATGAGAGTCAGGTAAAGTGACTGGATTTTTTTACAATGACAAACAATGATCACAAAGTGTGCAACTAGGGTGTCTGAGAGGCTGTGAGAGGCTCCCTTAGGCTTCATCACTGCGGGCTTCTCAGCTCTCTCAACAATTCATTTGTTAGTAAAATAGAACAGTCTCTCAACCTTTGAGTGCATTATAGGAGCATTCAGTCTGTACAGAAAAAAAGGGCTGTTATTTCAGGTTGCTGAGCCATTATCCCACCTTTACTGGTGACGTTTTTGCCTAGGTCCCCAGTATGGCAGTTTGGAAAAGGCATGGATGGCTATAATGACAGAGGCAGACAAAGTCAGCGAGCTACACCAAGAAGTTAAGAATAGCCTACTGAATGATGATTTTGAAAAGGTGAAGAACTGGCAGAAGGACGCTTTCCACAAACAGATCATGGGAGGCTTCAAGGAGGCCAAGGAAGCAGAAGATGGTTTTCGGAAAGCGCAGAAACCCTGGGCCAAGAAGATGAAGGAGGTAGGAAGGAGTGGAGAAGAAAAGATAACAAAGGATCTCCTATCCCCAGTTTATTTTACAAAGGAAAGAAATCCACCAGTTTCCCTGGACAGAGGTTGAAATGACCTTTCTTTCATTCATTGACAACAACTTTCCACAACTTTGAGTTGTGTTGAGTTCCAACACAACTCAAGTTATGTTGAGATGAAAACTTCCCATTGCCAGACTGACTGACTTTTGGGAGCTACAATGCCAATTTGTTTGCAGAGCTGTATAGATTTGGGGACCCAGAAAATTAGCATGACCAAAACATGTCTGTTGATTCTTAAGATAACCAAGGCAGAATAATATGAAAACATGGAAAGGAAACATCAGTGTTGGGCCATCATCTATAGAACATCTTTCTTTGTGGCTTAGATCAGGAGCTTTCAAAATTTTGCAGGTTGCAGAACCTAACAGTAAAGAAAAAAACAGGATTTCCTGGAATTTCTGACCAAGAGGCAAAGTTCTAGTTCAGTGTTTCTCATCCTTGGTCATTGGAGTCCATGCAGTTTATAGTTTATAGAAAATTGGCTGCATTCAATTGAACCTTTATTCCCCACTCTCCAGTCTTCCATAAAACCCCATCAGCCTCTTGTGCAATCATAGGACATCATGGAACATAGCCATGAAAACTGTTAGTTAGATTACACCCTTAGATTCTATATGAAGTAATATCCGTGCTCTATATGAAGATTAAAAATGATAAAAGCGCTCTCAAGTTGAGCTCAGTAGTTAAAAAATGCAGCCCTGCAGTTTTGTTAGGAGTGGTACAAATACAATAGGCTATGATATTTTCTCAAAAAAATATCATTTTTTTAAAAAAAACTAATTTATAGCCCTGGAATTCCCAGTGATTTCCCCATCTAAGTATAGATTAAGGTCAACCTTAATTAGCTTCTGAGATCAACCAGCAATAACTGGCTGCTGTCTCTTGCTGAGGTGATATCCTACAGAAGTAATATTTATAACTATCTATGAACTGCATGGCTCAGTTCATGGCTACAAGCTACATGTTTTAACTTCTCAACTTCTACACATTTTTAAATTCAAAACTTTCATAGTTGCTAAGAAAACTTTGAAATACAGTATGGCAATAAATTAAAGCATACAAATTAGGTCATGTATTTTGCCCAGTTTATGGCAATAGCAGTTTAGGATTCCTCATTTCATAATACAGTTGTTCTTCAATTATTTTATTTATTTGGTACCATCCAGATGATTTGGTCTGCAATTCCCATAATCTCCAGCAAAGATCACTTCAGGTCATAGATTTCATTAAGGAAATTGGAGAATTTCTATTGGGAAGGAATTGCCTGTTGGATGCTAGAACATTAGTTATATAGCAGGCCAAAGATTTGATAACTTATGCTGACCCTCTGGAATAATTTGTGTGGGTTCTTTCTCTTGTCTCTCAAACCAGCTGGAAACAGCCAAGAAAGTATACCACTTGGCATGCAAAGAGGAGAAACTCGCTATGACCAGGGAAGCTAATAGCAAAGCGGAGCAATCTATTACTCCAGACCAGCAGAAGAAGCTTCAAGACAAAGTGGAAAAATGCAAGCAAGATGTACAAAAGGTAGGAAGGACATCCACTGAAATAACTCGGAAAGTTAATGCACATCCTTTTATATGAACAAGCAGAAGTCCAGGCCAGTCTTCTATGTATACTTTCACATAAAGAAATATATAACTCTGCACACAGGAAAAAGAGTCATCTTAATGTTTAGATATAGATGGACTTGTAATCATACATATCAAATGTATACATTTCTGTCGGTAGATAAGATATATTCATCACCTCAGAAAGTACAGTGCATGGTTTACCATATTTTCCGGCGTATAAGATGACTTTTGAAACAAAAAAAAGTCAACCGAAAATTGGGGGTCGTCTTATATGCCGAGTATAAGAAACGCCATACCAAAAAACCAAATCAAAAGAAAAAGCAACACCGCCAAGCAAAAACCCACACCGCCACCAG
>JAPKID020008022.1:0-10058 GCA_026931265.2 Tropidonophis doriae
TAAGACAAAAATTCCGCTACTGGTTCTGCAAGGTACCATTATTATGAATACAGAACAAGTTGTACCTAACTACATTGCTGCAAAAACAACATATTGGATAATAGCAGAGACTGCCATAAGGAGAAAAAGGGGCTGAATATTCACATTCCCTTCTCTCTCTTTTAATGGCAATCCAAAGATGTCAGATAGAAAAAGGGGTTGAAGAAAACCCAGTGAATGCACAAATTAGTTTATTATTTCTGCACACACATCAATAAGGCTAATATGGTTCCCTGTGTGCAGGTAATCGTCTCTGATAATGGATATGAGTGAATATGAAATAGTGATTTTTGTACTGAGCTAAGATTGAGAAGACCACACATTCAAGCAATCGTCAACTACAAGAGCTCCTAAGTGATTTTTGGGCCAGACATTTCCTTTCAATCCAATCGACTGCATAGGATTATTGTTTCCACTTCTACTGTGTCAATTTAATATCATTGCAGATAATTCTCCCCATGCATTGACTGGATGCTAATTCATCTGTTAATCATCAAAGTACTTCCAGGAATTTATGAAAAGGGCAATATATTAGCCTTGTTATCGTTCCTATCACCCAACTCCTCCCACTTATGACTGCATGACTGTAACTTTGTTGCTTGTATCCTTACGATTTATATTGATATTTATTGTTTCCTGATTGCTTATTTGTACCCCATGACTATCATTAAGTGTTGCACCTTATGATTCTTGATGAATGTATCTTTTCACGTTTTTTTTATATATACTGAGAGCTTATGCACCAAAGACAAATTCCTTGTTTCCAATCATACTTGGCAAATAAAGAATCCTATCCTGTCCTGTCCTGTCCTGCCCTATTCCATATATATTCAGTTTGGCTGGTGAAGGCGCAAACTCTCTCTTTACATATTCACTGTATATTTGAAGGTAAAATGCTTGATGTAAAAATCATACGTGAATTACAAACATTTTCTTTCACAGGAAAAAAGTCTTGCTGAAACTTTATGACTAGACCACCAACTGTGCAGATTTGGGATATGATGAGTAAGACCTCTTCACCATTCATTCTTGGAAATGTTTCCTGTAGTTTCTGTCTGCAATTCAGATCTAAAATCACATCTTCTGTAGCAGATCTGTACTCCGAGTAAGGATCAACCAAATGTACAAGTGGCTTATACTATGCTTCTGCACACTTCTTGAAAAAGAGATATGTGTGCACATGAATAGGAAATTAATACTTTATTCTTTTCCTTGTATGTAGGTACCCCAACTTCGGACCTTCGCTCCTTCCACCAAAAGCTCAAAACTTATTTCTTCCAACAGGCTGGCCTGGCCTAATCTATCTTTCCTGCCTCCATTCTGTATATCTAATTTTATTGGGTGTAGGGAGTTTTAGTGTCTTAGGATGTTAGGTTTTAGCACAGGGTTACGGTAGTTTAATTTGACTTTAGATATTTATATTGTTTCATGCCTGTATGCTTTTTACAATTCCCTGTGCACCGCCCCGAGTCCCTTCGGGGAAAGAGAGCGGTATACAAATAAAAATTTGGTTGATTGATTGATTGACTTCACTATCCAGACTTCCTGAGCCAGCATGGCAGGCTCAGGAATTCTGGGTAGTGAAGTCCATGAGTCATAAAAAAGAGCCATAGTTCCCTACCCCTGGTCTTGTCTATGGAGATTCTCAATCATCCAGATCATGGTTGCCCCAAAGGTGTTTGGGGTTGTTGTTGTTTTTTTTCCTCAAAAGGCAACTAGACTTTCTTGGTGTATTTTTTCTTTTGAAAACATTTTGCTTCTCGTTCCAAGAAGCTTCTTCAGGTCTAATGGAAAAGAAACACCTTTGGGACTAGAGTCTAATCTGTTCTCTGCCTAGACAGATCAGTTGCCATAGGCAACTGGGTTAGTGTTTTTTTTTTTAAAGCAAGCTATTGAGAAGGCCTCAGAAACTATATGTAGCAATAAAGTGCAGAAATGGAGAAATGTATAACAAGTATAACACTAGAATTTCCTTTCTCGCTTGTAGTCTGGAGCATGGTAATACTAGATTTTAAATAGTTAGGCCTTTGTCACACATCCCAGAAATTGGCTAGATTCTTCACCTACCCCAAGGCAAGCAAGAAATTAGACTAGGAAAAAAAATATCACCTGCCCCGTCAGAATTCAGCATACAGTATAGTCATTGATCCTGTATCTATTGAATGGTGTTGCTATTGCAAGCAAGCCTCTGAAAAGTCATCTGGGTTCCTCCTTGGTTGGGGGGGGGCTCTAAATTATGATCCAGAGGCCTTGCCTTATTTTTAATCACTGGTAGGCCAAACAAGTAGTATATAAGAACTCCTGACTTTAATTAATTCTTATACCTCTTTTTACAGATTGAAGGGCTGGGTTGAGACATAATGGCTTATAGCAGTCCTGCAAATGCCACCATTTGCATGGCTCGTCAAAAGTGATATGCTCTTTATTTGTTCTGGAAACGCAAGAGCATGATTTGAAGGGCGTAAGTTTGCAGGATTGCTATAAGGCGTCGTCGTTAGTTACTGTGCATGCAAAGTTCCACGTCCCACTGTGTTGCCTGCAAATTGGTACTATAAAATGTTTAGTATTTGATTTTTTAAAAAATGTTTTGAACATGTAGAAATTCTCTAAGAGATCAATAAGCTCTTCTTCTTTTTTTCCATCTGCTTCAAATAAAAACCTGCCAAGAGAGGAGAAAAGTGACATTTTGTGGTGAAAATCCATTTGGTCTCTCTTTCTGTTAGCATGTGTGTAAAACAAAAATAGAGGCAGCATTTTAGATGCAGATTTGGCAGGTTTTTAAAAAAACCAACTCCAAGATATTAGAAACCTCCCAAAGCAACCCAAAGAGCACGGAGGAAGCTCATTAGCCACAAAAGCTGACCTGCTGGGAAGCTCACACACATTTTTACAGCTTTGGAGAAATATTTTTTCATTGTCTATTTTTAATATTAATATATTGCTTTATGCTGATCAGTTTATTCTTCTTTACTGCTGCACCTTTTTTCAGTTGCGTACTTCACCTACAAATTTTAGTGAATTCCAAGATAACTTTATATATTGCAAGTTCCTTTTAAATGCTTGCATTTATTGCTCCTAATATATATGTCCTTCATTATAAACTCATTAATTCTCTGAGTAGTCATATAAAAGACTTTTTTTAAAAAAAAGTTTATGCTGTCGCTCAGTGGCTAAGACACTGAGCTAGTCAATCAGAAAGGCCAGCAGTTCGAATCCCTACCACTGCGTAACAAAGTGAGCTCCCATTACTTGTTCCAGCTTCTGCTAACCTAGCAGTTTGAAAGCATGTAAAATGTAACTAGAAAAAATAGGACCCACCTTTGGTGGGAAGGTAACAGCGTTCTGTGTACCCTTGGCATTGAGTCATGGTGGCAACATGACCATGGAGACATCTTTGGACAACGCTGGCTCTTTGGAGATAAGCACTTCCCCCTAGAGTCGAGAATGACTAGCACATATGTGCGAGGGGAATCTTTGTCTTTTACCTAACTTAATAAAATACACTTGGGACCATAACTGTGATTTTTATTCATTTTCCAAGCAAGTTGACTTTTGGAGGTAATGTTCCAGAACTCCTTTCACTTGAAAATTACATTATTGGATTTATTTGAATCCAATGTACTTTAAAAATGCAAGCGCATATTTAGATATATTCAATATCATTTTCTTTCTTTGTTGTTATAGCAATAACTATTTTGCCAAAGAAGCAGTTCTCTTCATTTGATAAAAATACTAAAAATTTCTAGAAGTTATCTGGAAAATGTCATTCCATTCTTTAAAAAATCAGTAACACAGATTGATCAATAATGACAATCATCATTCTAAATCTATCTCTTCTTTTCCTTTTTTAAATAGATGACAAAGTTAAAACCGAACGTGAATTACCCCCATTTTTGCTTGGAACAGATTTCAAATGCCAACATTTTTTGTATGCCCAGAATCAGTACTTCAATCTCCATGGTGGCATTGAATTTGATGTTGGGACGCCTTCAGTTGAAGATGTTTCCAAAGAGGTTAAGGTACCAAGCTGTTTGTTTGTTTTTAAGAACAAAAACTAGTGCTACTTATTCTATCTCAAGTGTTGAGTCCTCGTGGCTGAATTCAAATCTAACCGCCGCCGCGTCTGATTGGCTAAGACGCGGCCGGTTTTAGATAGCGGATTCAGCTGCCTGGCTTCCGGCCAGGAAAGTATTTAAGAGCCGCTTTGCGCACGTTGTTTGAATTTGCTTCCCTTCACTTGCTGAAGTCACTACTCTCAATAAAGAATGAGCTGAATGAGAATCCTGTGTCGAACCTCCTTGTCTCGAGCTACAACACTGATCACCTAAGAAATCAGTATCCTCGAGTAGGGAAATATGTTCAGCCCTCTTGCAAGTCAAGCCAAAGGATGTTGAGAAGGGGACATATCTGCAGGAGCCTCATGCAGTCAGAGCTGGGTAGATCCCAGCCATTGCCAGCATCATCATCACTGAAGTGATTTTGATTATCTGTATGGCATGCTTTATGGTAGGACCATCCTTTCATAGCAGAATAGCTTACTACATTGGCTTCCACCATGAGCTAGTGATGAGACAGCATCTTTAAAATATCTGTTGAGAAGTCTTAATGCTATGGTAAATAGGATGCAGAGATGAGCCTTAAAATTGAGGTGGTGCAGCAGTTAACTTACAAGCATGGCATCTGCCCCCCAAAATAAGCTCTAATATTATTACAGTTGGTTGCTCAGTCAGTCACATGATTAGTCTAGATTTGGCATTTATGCACCCATCAAGTCCTTCCCAAGGACCTAGGATAGGCAGATGTTGTTGTTTGATGGTGTTAAAGGTATCAACACACAATGTAAGCTGTTCCAAGTAAAGCTACCTTTTGCAATTTATGGATGGTGACTTTGTCAATGATGATGGTGTTCAAGTAATGTTCCAGGTGTTCTGGGATTGTACCCAAGGTACCTTTTACTATTTGTACTCCCTCTGTTTTCATTTGTTACAGTCATTCTACTTCTATTTCTTGTATTTTGTGATTTTCTCCAGTTCTTTCTCTTCAGTTCTAATGTCTCCACGTACTGCCGCATCCACTATCCAGACTTTTTGTCCTTTTTATCAATAATTATTAAGTCTGGGGTGTTATGTGGCAGGGGCTTGTCTGTTTGAATACTAAAATCCCCGATCACTTTTGCTTCATCATTTTTATTACTTGGTATGGTTTTGTGGTCCCACCAGACCAGTCCTTGCTTACAGGCAAATGGTATTTTTTTTTGTCAACACTATATTCCAAAGCACCATTGTCGCTACTTTGTCATGTTGTCATTCATATTAAAATTTATTGGTGGTCTAACTCCAGTGGATTCTAGAACTGGCTACTATTCTTATGAAGCAAACAAATAACAGAAACCTTTGAGGATAATATTTATTTTCTGTCTTCATAGATTCAAACACACGCACACACCAGAAACCTCTTCTGACTGTATATTCAGAAAATGTAAGAGCTAATCCATGCCAGAACTGCAAGGATACATTTAGAGTGATTCTTTGCTTTAAATAGATGGTTGTGGAAAAATCTTGCTGTGAGGAAAAGCCACAGTCAGTTCAAGGAAGGCAGGATGAAGATTTATCTCAAACTGCAATAAACAGACTTTTTACTGAATGTTAATCCAAGTTGTGATCTAATGCCAATAATGTTCACTTCAAAAAAGCAAGAGCTAAATTATATTTTTAATTATGTCAATCTGCTTTCTTGTTTACACAGAAATTAATAACCCCTTTATTAATAAGACCCATTGGGATTTCTGTTCTTATTGGATATTTATTCTTCATGTATTTCTTATACTAGTATACAGTGACAGAGACAAGGATTTTACATCAAAACTTCCAATATCCACTTTCTGATTTCTACATTCTGTGCCATAAACTATTACTATTTTTTTTAAATAATTCAGGCATGCAGATTATGTGAATTCAAAGTACCCTCTACAATGGAAATTATTTCAACATTTGATCCCAAGGTCTCAATAATGTCGGCTGATTTTGCAAACCAACTGGAAAATACCTGGGTTGATTACTAGGCATTACCGTATCTGAGCTAGAAAACACCACTTAATCATAACGAGGCAATGCAGAGACAATTCCCTAGGTATTTTCCATGAATTTGTATATTTGTCTGGTGTTTGTACCAAGTTTCAGTATGCCCATAGAACTTGACAGCTCTTTGTTTTTCTCTTTCAGTCATCATTTGCCTATGACATAACTGGATTTCAGCACCTATGGCCTGTCTAAGAATTTGAGTAAAATGTTAGTTCTGATTATAATTGCCTGGAAACGTAATATTGAAAAACTACTACCTACATCAAGTTGCTTTTAAATATCTGCCGTGTACTTCTATTGAAAATGCTTCACAATAACTGAAAGCAAATAGAGTTTAATTTTTAAAAGGCTTTTTTGCCACTTCTACAAATCAGTTTTACATGCAAATCAGGGATAAACAAAAGTCCATGGTTTGGTCAGAGAACATTCAGTGTTCCCTGGAAAAGGGTAACTCCCCCCCCCTTTAAATGTGCAGTTTCAGCCACCCTGGAGGGGATTGTCAATTATTAAATCTCATGAACCACTTCATGGGCTTCAAGAATCAGCTCTGGAAAAGAAAGAAAACATTCCCTGACCCTACCTCTAATGGCTTCATAATTCACACATTATGGGAGAAGTAAACAAGGCAGCATTACGGGATTAAATCAACACAAAGGACGTCAAATGTAATCCAGATTTGAATAGCTGAAAGAACAAGGCGAGAAGGAGAAAGGGTGGTGAAAAAGGCAATGCTTACAGCTGTGTGAAAACTCACACAAAGAGTACCTTTTCCACTTCTTCAATTTATTCATTCATTTATTCATTTATTTATTTAGATTTATAAAACCGCGCCACTCTCCCCAAAGGGTGCGCTTCAAGGTGTTGATCAAGACAGAGATCCTATAATTCTGAAGATGTTACAAGCAAAACCATTTCACCCCTGGGTTTCATCTGAGCTGAATGGAGACGCCATTTCAATTATGGCCATCCCTGTCTTCAAAAGCCGGTGTTTGAGCCAACTCTGAAGCCAATTAGGAAACCAGGCAACTAGAATATACCTTGCTACTTTCTCAACTAAGCTAATGGTTGTCCTCTGCTGATGAAGATGCATACATATTCATGACTCCAATGAGATGCAAAGATATGAGAGGCGAATCCCACCGAAGTGCCCACATATTTTTGTATACCCACGTTGATGTCAACATATCAAAAGCATAGCTACCCGGAGCAACTTGCTTCATTAAAATGTCCTTGGTTAAACAACCTAATTCATTTGTGTCGTTATGTTTTGCCAAATGGAATCATGACCTCTGCCGTGCAGAGGAGAGCAGCACCTGAAGATAAGCCCATGGCCAATGGCGCTATTAAAAATGACAAGGCGAGTACAAGCCGGGTCTAATAGTGAGAGACTTTTGACGGTTTTTTTTTTTAAAAAGATGTTCAACCAAATATTTAAAAGGTTTCATTTGTATTAGGTCTAGAAAGCACCCCCGGGGCAGGCTTAAGTAACTATGCCATTAGGCATAGAGCTGCAAATTGCCTATTAAGCCTGACTGAAACTGTAAAATTGCTTTTCACAATGCAAATTAATGTAAATAAGAACAATTGGTTACACATATCACAGGCGATCAAACTGTCGACAGATGATGCAGTCTGCTTCCTCTTCTGGAATTAACACGGTTTAAAGCTATATTTAACTGAGATTCTGTCCTGGGTATCCTTATCATCCGTTCTTCCCAATATATTATGAACTGCCAAATCCATGGAGTGAACAGTATCTATGGGAATGAAGGCCTCTGGCAGATTTCAAATCCCTCTTTAATTATTTAATTTTTATTTTTAATATCATGGTTTGTTTGCTTTAATTGAGGTCCAAGAGAAGCCCGGCAGGAACATTTGAAATAGACAAGCCCCAAGATGCTCCATAGATATGCTTGTTGAATCCTAAATAGTTAGATTCAATCAATGATCAAACTCCCACTATATAGACTGTCTCTGCTCACATATTGCAAGAGCTTTAGCTTTACGTGAGTTTTAAAAAGTCATTCTTCTAAGTTATATCACAGTGGAAAGTTCAATCCATCTGCTGTATGCAAACATATCTAGGCAGAACTGAGCCATCACCGATTTGACAGACAGAGTTTATACTTTGCTGCCTACTGAATTGGGCTTTCATGAATTCTGATATCTTGACAATCGAATATAAGCATTGCAGTCATCTGAAAAAATGCTTATCATTTCATTCTTTTGATGGTGCCATGGCATTTGGAGACCAACAGGCACGCTAGACTGCCTGGACCTAGGAAAGAAGTTCACCAACTGAGACAAAGCAAATGAGGCATGACAAGATCTTTGTATAGCCTACTTAAGAAATTTCAGCAGCCAGGGGATTTGGGAAAGAAAGCATGAAAGCAGATAACACATCAGCGCTGGGCAAGAATGAAACCATTTATCATATACTCCATTATGTTTAATCTTAAGCACTCAATGATGAAGTTTCAGTCTCCAACAAATAGCACCCAGGAGAGGCATTGAAGGCAGCTATCAGACATATGTGAACAGCAGACAAAGAACCAGCAGAGTAATCCTATGCATGAATTAAATTTTATTGTTAGGATAAGATTGCTCTTCAACTCCCTAGAGTCTAGAGGTCTTGCAAAATTCTCGCAATGATGGTGGTATCAGGTTTTCCTTGCTCCTTTCTCCTATTTTCCAAAATGGAATTTTAAAAGCTTCTCATTAAATAAGTTGAACACTGTCATGATTTAAACAACAAAAAGTAATGTAAAGTTGATTTTTATGATTATATGTGCGAAAAGCACAGAGCCAAAAATGTGGGCACTGTACTTCTGATTAATCCCTGTCTTTCTTAAGAAGAAAGAGGAATACTTAAGAAGAAGAGGAAGAAGAAGTTCTTTATATATTTCAATAAACTGGTATGCTAGAATGGACACCCCACCTAACTGTTTCTTTCAATCTTAAAATTATGGTCCTCACTGACCCAGCTTGGCTTTCTTCAGAAGCCAATTAGATGTAGAATAACAAGAAAAATAGTAAACTGTGTGGGATGCCATCTGGTTGAAACCTGGAGGATATCTTTATACAAAGCAACACTCTCAGCTTTATTGAATATTTTAGGTACTAGACAAAAGAAATAAAAAATATGCATTTGGCTAGAGTTGTTACATTTAGGAACAAAATAACAAAGCAATGCAAGCAAAATGACGTTACCATGAATAATCCTAACAATAGCAGTTTCAAGGACGATAAAAACCGAGTCATCCTTTGGCAACTATTGCAAGAACTTAATCTTTTGTTGGACAAACTATATTAAAAAGCTGCTACTGAGATGAGATGCTAATAAATTATCCACTAATCTGGACTGGAAAGAGGAATATTCTAATATCCAGCACTATATTGTTATGTGGACTCCATAGTTTCTCAACAAAAATTGAAGCATAATGTAGTAATTCTAGTTGATTATAGTACTATATGATGATTATTGTCATCATCATGATCATCACATTTCACCATCCCAGGATATACTGTGTTTCACCAAATATAAGACCCAACCAGAAAATAAGCCCCAGGATGCTCGTAATATAAGTCCTACCCCCAAAATAAGCCCCAATTAAGATCATCAGCCAAGCCATATGGACACATTTAGTACTGTATTTCCCCAAAAATGAGACCTAACTTGAAAATAAGCCTTAGGTGTCTTTTGGAGCAAAAAATACTATAATTTTACTTTTATTTTCAAGAAATCACAGTATTTAATTGAATTTTTTTTTCATTCATTTCATTTCATTTCATTTCATTTTATTGGATTTATATAACCACCCCCTCTCCTCAAAGGAACTCGGGGAGGTGCACAGGAAATTAGAAAACATACAAAATCACAACTATAAATAATTAAAACCGAATTAAATCCTTACCCCTGTGCTAAAATTTTAAAATTGT
>JAPKID020008023.1:0-10057 GCA_026931265.2 Tropidonophis doriae
CTCAGTTTGCGCTTCGCCCACCTCTCAGGATCTATCAGTCCTTCATCAAGGTGGGCCCTTGATAAACTAGGGGGCCACGCCTGCGAGAGAGGAACCTCCCGCAGGCAAAGGAGATCGTGCCTAGAATACAAAGTTGACAACCTAGGGGCCATAGAGCCAGGGGGGCATTCAAAACAAAACCTAAAGTCCAGAGAGAATCACAGTCAAACAGAGCGCTAGTAATTATAAAGTGCAGCTAGATTGCAGTAGCCCGGAGGCAAGTTCATTTCAGTTGTCAAAGGAGCACAGTCAAGTGGCCAGGTCATTCAGGTGGCCAGGTCGTAGTCCGTTAGTCGATCACTTGGCCGGCTAATAAAGGCTCACACATGCTGGAACGGTTCCGCCTTCTCCACTCCAGTGCACCGGCTCCGTTAGCTCTTCCTGGGAACCACCTCGGTCCTTGTTCCCCCACACCAAACACCGACGGGTTGGCCTCATACAAGTCCAACTTTCATACACTCTTTCTTCTCCATTCTCCTTTCTTCTTTCATCTTCTTTCATCTTCCATCTTTCTCCTTTCTTCATCTCCTTTCTTTCTCCAACATCCCAAACCACCATCACTCCATCCCAGTCCTTTCTTTCTCCAACTTCTTCCTTCTCCTCCACTCTCTCCTTCCTCTCTCCGTCTTCAACATTCTCCTCCTCTTCTCTCACCCAACTCTTCCCAGCTCACATTCCTCCTTCCTTCCAACGTCCTCCAACCTCCATTAATCACCATTCAAAGTACCTTCCATTGATCACCATTCGAATCCTCCAACCCCGGATCAGGTGGGGCAACGCTCAGGAGGACGGTCAGGTCGGGTGGGGCTGCACAAGTTCATGCAGCAGATGTCAGTCACCCCCGGCTCAGCCGACTTCCGGTCTCTCGCCTCCCAGCGTCCCAGCGTCCCAGAGTCTTCCGGACTACCTCTCCCCATGCTCTCCACAGCATGGAGGCAGCCACAGGACGCTTCGGGACACTGCCGATCCAAGGAGGCCGATCTCCGCTGTGAGTCTTCGGCACGATATTCCCTCCTCCGCCGTCACGCCTCCACTCTCAAAACTGGCTGGCGCGATGGCTGGCACATTGGTTTTGCTGGGCCAGCCCTCCACGATGGAATATGCAGGCTGACAAACCCCCTCCGGGCCAAAAACGGCCCCCGGACTCCTCTTCGCGTTCATCCACACGTCTCCATCTTGCGCGTGCATTTAAGCTCACGTCTACTGCTTTAGTGACTCCATCCAGCAACCTCATTCTCGTCCCCTTCTTCATTTGCCCTCAATTGTTCCCAGCATTAACCTCTTCTCCAGTGACTCCTTCCTTCTCAATAGGTGGCCAAAGCATTTGATTTTCCTCTACAGGATCTGGCCTTCTAAAGAGCAGTCAGGGTTGATCTTCTCTAGGACTGACCAGTTTGAGTGCCTTGCAGTCCAAGGGACCCACAGGAGTCTTCTCCAGCACCATAGTTCAAAGACCTCAATTATTTGTCGCTCAGCCTTATTTATGATCCAACTTTCACAGCCATCCATTGCAACTGGAAAAACCATAGCCTTGACTATATGCACTTTTGTTGGCAGGGTGATGTCTCTGCTTTTTAGTATGCTGACTAGATTTGCCATAGCTTTCCTCCCCAGGAGCAAGTTTCTTTTAATTTCTTGACTATAGTCCTCATCTGCGGTGATCTTGGAGCCCAGGAATCTATTTGCCAGGAAAAGAGGGCCAGATGCCATGATCTTCATTTTCTTAATGTTGAGTTTCAAGCCAACTTTTGCACTCTCTTCCTTCACCTAAAGAGCATCAAGAGACTCTTTGGTTCCTCTTCACTTTCTGCCATCTTAATTCCAACTTTTGATTCACCTAGCCGTGCCTTTCTCATGATGTGCTCTGCATATAAGTTAAATAGGCAGGACAACAGTATACAAAAATTACAATTACAAATTACAATTACAAAATTTAGACGATGAAAACAATAATATTAACAGTGCAAAACAGCAGACAGACAGGAAACAAAAACTAAAAGAATTCTCAAATGATATAAAAAGCAATACAGTATTCATATTTAGGAAAGGTGGTATTTTAATGGGTGAACCAAAAGGGAAGGTATCCAATCAGAGAAGACAGCAGCAAATAATCAAAAAGCTTGCGAAAATAAAGAGGCAAATACATTGCAATGCAATGCAATGCAATGCAATGCAATGCAATGCAATACAATACAATACAATACAATACAATACAACAGCAGAGTTTAAAAGGGACCTTGGAGGTCTTCTAGTCCAACCCCCTGGCAGGTACTATGGTCCGTATTTATCAATCTCTTATCTTCTTTCTCCCCCCCCCCAAAAAAAAAGTAGGAGCTTCTACTTCTCTTATCCTTCCATATACATACAAGAAGTGATATATTTATTTTTAATTATTATGTTTTCATGCCACTTCAGTTCCATGAAGTTCCACTTAAGGGCACTTCAGTTAAATCTTCTTTTCAACCACATTTGCCACATATTATACTTCTGGAACAAGCTACTGTACTGGAAACGAGAAACCTACTTCTTTTTCATCTTAAAAATCTGTTCAGCTTCATTTTAGTAAATCTTTAGAGATGGCAGATGGATTCCCACATCACACCATCACACCAAGCGATGGATTCTTTAACCACGGTTTAATAAATGAAACACAGTGAGTTTAGATGATATATCTTAATACATATATCACACTATGGCATAATTAGACCTACCGTAATTCTTTAGCTTCAATCATTAGGTATATAGTAACTATTTGATAATTAACTAAATATGAAAAATCCAATATGCATATGTAAAATCAATGTGAGCTTTCTCCAACACCGTGCCTATGAATGTAGATGAAAGGTAGTAGTAGTTTCTAGTAAAAGACATCTACTATATATCCACTATAGCTTCCATTAGATCCCAGTGTTGATGCATTTCAGATGCTGGAATCACTATTTTCTTAATTTCCAGCTACGCAATTGCTGAAACTCCAAAACATTGTGAAAGATACTCTGCTTTTCTTTTATTGACATTGTTTGAGAATGCAATAAAATCTCAGTGTTTTGTCAATCAAATTGCCTATCTGCTAAGCTAGGACAGACTTGCATATTATTCTGGAGGAAGTTAGCACCCACCCCTCTCCTGGAAAAATGAAATATCCTGGGAAATATTGAAAAGGCAGAATATTATATTTACCTGCATCAGAAATGGAGAAACATGTTTTTAGACTCACTCTTAATAGCCCCCACCTTTTCAATGGACCATTAGGGGCCCTGTGCTAGTTTACTTTGTATAACAAAGATAGGATTAGTTTACTACAGAAACTCATCAAATGGCATCTGGGAACTCAACCAAATGTGGGTTCAAAATACAGCCTAGAGAGTTGCCCCTGCATGGCCCCATGGGAGTCTGACAACCAATCAGAATACATTTCTTACATAGGAACAGGAAACAGAGAGGTGAGGCCGAACAGAGAGTATAAAGCCAGGAACTTTTGGCTTCTTCTCTCTCTTTCTTCTTCACCCAACATCTGGAAGCATGTGATCCTCCTTTTTTGTTCAGGAGTTCGAGCCATGTGATCCTGTCCACCATTAAACCATCTTTCCCAGCAGCTTCCATTTTTCCAGTATCTTTTTCCTCACTTGGAATTGAACTCAGAAGGACATTACTTCCAACAATTCTTCCCATTCATATGATTTTAGTTGGGTTTATAGAGCTGTTAATCCATTTGGGTTTAAACTGTCTGAATGAACACCTGTTGTTATGTCAACCCTAGTTTAAAGCTTATGGTATGTGATTTCAACCAGTTGTGATTGATTGATTGATTGATTGATTGATTGATTGATTGGTTGATTGATTGATTGGATTTATATGCTGCCCTTCTCCCAAAGGACTCAGGGCAGCATACAACATAAGAAATACATAATACAAAAGTTAAAGAGATTAAATAAAGAATCCAATAAGCAATAAATTAATTAACAATTTACACATTATGATATAAAATAAATTAAATTTGGAATGAATAAGTTATTAATTAATAAGCCAGCATTTTAGGGCGCGCCGGAAGGACAGGAGGTCGGGAATTATGTGAAGCTCTGGGGGTAGCTCATTCCAAAGGGAAGTGCGCCCACAGAGAAGGCTCTCCCCCTGGGGGTCACCAGCTGACACTGTCTGGCTGATGGCACCCTGAGGAGGCCCATTCTGTACTGGACGATGGGAGGCTACCAGTGGCAGTAGGTGGTCTTGCAAGTACCCTAGGCCTAAGCCATGGAACGCTTTAAAGGTCATAATTAGTACCTTGAATTGCACCCGGAAAACAACCGGCAACCAGTGCAGGCTGCCTAAAAGGGGTGTAACATGGGAGCACCTAGGTACCCCCATTATAACCCACACGGCTGCATTCTAGACCAGCTGAAGCCTCCAGGTGCTCTTCAAGGGCAGCCCCATGTAGAAAGTGTTACATCAATCCAGGCGAGAAAAGACGTGATATATAGTTGTGATATACTCTATAACAAACACAAAAGCAAATCATGTCTTAGTTCAACATTTGAACCTAATCCACAGTGAACTGCAAACTCTGTCACTTAACATTGTTTTGGTTTATGGCTCTGGCTCTTGACGGAGCCCCTAGCTTTGTTTTAGCTGCTAATTTTGCAACAAAGTGCTAGCGCACACAGATCTTTTACAGTTACAGGGAAATCATCAAAAATTATAACTTGAGGTGATGGCTAAATGTAGTGAATATGCTATCAGCAATCTTAGAGGTATGAAACAGCTTCCCACATAGAAATTTATCTTCTAGAGGCTGTGAGAACAGAGCACAACCTTGAAAAACCATTAGCAACCCACAATAGTAAATGTTAGCATGATATCTTTCAGTAGAGAATAAGAAACCATCTTAACAAGCACACAAATTTAAAAAAAACCTGACAACTATCCAATTGGCTTCTGTTGGATTGGTGTTTTTTTTCTTTTTCTTTAAGATAATAGCTTTTGGCCTTGTCTTCTGAAGAACGCTCCAGCTGTTATCAAATGTTGCATTCTTACTCAAGCTTTTAAAAACAAGAGAGAAAGCCATCTCAGATTACATTTCATCTGGCACAAATGTTCTTTGTTCACTCTAATGGGGTAATTTTTAAAGAGGGGTTACTTCAGTCCTTCTAGAGCTAGAATAAATGGTTCCCTACATGTAGATTTTTACAATTGTAATATTTTTTCCTGCTTTTCTATGATTTCTTTGGGGTTTGTGCATCCACATCAATATGATTAAAATCATATGTAGAAGTGAGAGACAAGATATTTGTGGCTTGCTCTGTGTATTATATATACAGAGTCTGTATTCTTGGTCTGCTGCTGCAGAGAGGCCTGTTGACTTCCTCAGAAGTCACAGTCCCAAACTTGTCATAGTTAGCTTTGCAAGAGAAATATTTGGCCAATCTCCTCAGGATCTGTCCAGTTAGCATCCCACTCCGAATGAATATGAGCACCTTCTTCCAGTTTCCTAGAGAATTCCTTATGTTGGCCTTTTAGATATTCTGAATAGTGAATAGGTATTATTAGGGAAGGGAAACGGTGGCTCGGTGGCTAAGACGCTGAGCTTGTTGATCAGAAAGGTCAGCAGTTTGGTGGTTCAAATCCCTAATGACACATAACCAGGGGTGAGTTTCTGCTGGCATTACTGCCGGTTCAGTGTGTGTGCGATTTGTGCACATTTGTGTGTGCAGTTGCCAGTAAATATAGAACATTAAAAATGTCAAAAAAACATGTTGTGGCAAATGGGGAACCAGTTTGGAGGCATGGCAAGCATCCTGGTTTGGCAACCCAGTCATAATTTCCACTACCCACCTCTGTGTCTAATTGAGTGAGCTCCTGTTACTTGTCCCAGCTTCTGCCAACCTAGCAGTTAGAAAGCATGTAAAAATGCAAGTAGAAAAATAGGAACCACCTTGGGTGGGAAGGTAACAGCATTCCATGTGCCTTTGGCATGTAGTCATCCCGGCCACATAACCATGGAGACATCTTCGGACAGCGCTGGCTCTTTGGCTTTGAAATGGAGATGAGAGTCGGGAATGACTAGCACATATGCGTGACGGAAACCTTTATCTTTACCTTACAGGCTTACCAAATTTATACAGTTCATATGTATGCACTTTCTTATTTCACCCACTTCTTGATCAGGAAGAGTATATCGTCATTTAGGTTGAGAAAACCTTTCCCCATCTGATTTTGTTTTGCTTCTACTAATTCTAAGGCAGTAATCCAGTAGAGCCCCATCCTGGATCGTATCAGGCAAGGTTCTAGAGCAAAGGAATTTACCCTAACACACATCCAACTTTTCATCCAATTCATCAGGCTGAGATAATTGAAAGTGATCCCATAAATTGTAGAGTCCTTGGGGCTCTCCTGAGCTTGGCTGTTTGCTTACAGACATTTCATTACCTGACTAGATAACATCATCGGTGCTCCCATAAATTGTGCCAGATGGTGCCCCTATATCAACAGGATCTGAGAGGTAAATAATTTGAAATGCTGTACATGCAAGCAAACTTGAAATGCACTGTGAACTGATCACAAAAGAGTACTGCAAGGTGAGCTAAAGTGTGGCCTTGGACAGTCTACCTAATGGCTGAGAAAACCTATAAGCATGAAAGAATCTTGGAAAAGAAAGATCATAAATATTCTCCCATGACTAGGATTAGGGTGTTGCAGGCTGCCTGTCAAATCTTTTTGACTGTTGCTATTGTTGTTTCAGGCAGTCATGCATTTTTTTACATTATTTTAAATAATGTAAGATACCCATAGTTACCCAGATTCTTTTTTGAGTTGGGAAAACTCCAAAAATATAGAGTAAATAAATATACCAGAAGGAATGACTAGTGTAATACATGTGGAAATAGCTCAAATATCAATTGCATTTTAATCACAGAATCAGAAATGTGATTATGGGTAATTGACAGACTGGTTCCCCAGAAATGCCCTGAGCTCTGGTTTGAGGGGGCTATCTAGGTTGCCTCTGAAAAACTCTTAAGCACTGTGCTGGCTTTAGAGTTCTGTCGCTGTCTGACAGGTCACAGAACGCCTTAAGTTAATTAAAACAAACAAAAGAAACCTTCAAGTGAGCATTTCAGACTCTCATTATTCTTAATATCAATTTTTCCCAGGCTGTAAAATGGAACCTGTCTCTTGCCATGTCCTGACCTTCCCATCTAAGTAGGAGTGGGGTGGCCATATCATAACATTGAGCCAATTTTGTGGAAAGTCATGGGTGGCTGAGGATAGTAACACTCAGAAAAATCCAAGTGCTAATAATCAACATTTGTTGGTCCAGGCACTGGCTTTCTGACCAATTTGCTTCTCTGGGCTTTAAACTACAGTAATTTTGGAGAGAGAAACAAAGCCACAGTGTCCTTAGCAAATCACAATGACATCAAAAGGATGACACACATGCAGTGACTTCGTACAAATGCTACGTGCTTCCTTCTACCTGATGCAACTACATTTGGCACAGTGTTGTCACATCCATTTTATCATTTCTTCCCTCTTGCCCCTGCCTTGGTCACCATGAACCAACCCCATCATCCTGTGCTCTGTGGATAAAGAATGGAGTATAAATTTAAAATAATCCAGTTGATGGGCACTTTGTAACATTGCTTCAAGGACTTAGAATGGATAGAGAATGGATTCTAGGGTTGCCCTATTATGAATAGAATAGAATAGAATAGAATTTAATAGAATAGAACTCTTTATTAGCCAAGAGTGATTGGACACACAAGGAATTTATCATATGCTCTCAGTGTATGTAAAAAATAGACAGTCAAGAATCATAGGGTACAAATAAGCAATCAGGAAACAATCAATATAAAAATATAACTCATAAGGATACAAGCAACAAAGTTGCAGTCCGGCAATCATAAGTGGGAAGAGACGGGTGATAGGAACGATGAGAAGACTAATAGTAATGCAGCCTTAGTGAATAGTTTGACAGTATTGAGGGAATTAGTTGTTTAGCAGAGTGATGGCTTTTGGGGGAAAAAATATTCTTGTGTCTAGTTGTCTTGGTGTGCAGTGCTCTATAGTGTCATTTTGAGGGTAGAAGTTGAAGCTCTCTACATTTGGCTGGAAAGACTGAAATAGAATGTAAATATAGCTCTCTCTTTAATCTGTCTTTCTAATATTTATTTTTGTTTTATTTTCCATGTTTCTGAATCTCCCATCCTCCTCAGAGAGGACCTCTCTGTGTCTCTGGAATATTTTTCCAACCTCATAAGGAGAATTGTGTTACTCCAGAAAACATGATTAGAAATTATATCATTTGCTTCTTATGAATGTTTTCCACAAAAGGGGGGAAAGGAAAAGCAAATGACTTTTTATGCATTGGCTATCAGTTTAATAGCTGGAAAGGATAGCTGCCCTTGGACTGAATGGAGTCTAGCTGTTTTGCATAATGACGCTTCCACAGGAAGACTGACATTTAATTTTTGTTTGTCCTGATCTTGTCACATTTTTGAATCGCAGGGGGTGGCAGGGGAAGGGAACTCCGCGGCTAATGAAAGGGTTATAAGACATTTCCTTTGAAAGTCAGATGAGTGTTATGGAGCCTAATGACCTCAAGTCCTCAGATCAAAGTACAAAGCTCAAAGGGAAGCCCTCCTGCGGCTGTGGAGATTACATATGCAGCTGGAATAGAAAATATGTTAATAAGAAGCCACTTGATTGATGACAGAGAATAATGCCTCTGTTTCCAAGGAACTACTAGTTCATTGATTCGGGCTACCCTGTTTTGGGGTTGTAGTTGCTGGCATAAAGTGAAGGTGTTTTATATCTCAATATATTCACACGAAATGCATTTATGGCCTTTTCCCTCCACCTTCTAGAGTCAACACATCAAACACAATTTATAACACTTCTTTTGGCTGATATTTAGGCTGAAATTCTTAGCTCCTTCTGTGGCACTTTGGGGATTAATTTAGCAGCGCCAAGCCTCCTTTGGAGCTTAATTCCCTGCTTGTAAAGAGAAATGATTTTCATGTCAGCTGCACTGAAATCTTCCAGAATGTCAGTTATGTGGAGACTCAGAAGAGCTGCTTAGAAGTACATATAAACATCTTTTTTTTTAGCTTTCACTCTCTGTAGAAGCCCCAATTATGCAAACAGATTGGGAGACTTGAAAGTAAAAGTGTGTGTGTGTGTGTGTGTGTGTGTGTGTGTGTGTGTGTGTGTGTGTAGTTTGCAATGTAAATCATTTGCCGTAAGGGACGTGGCCTCCTTTCAATATTCAGGAAAGAAGGCTGTGTACAGGGCGTTTTTTTAAAACCCAAACATTATTAAAATATGATGGTTAGTGTATGTTGAGAGGTATGTTATATTGCAATCTTAAATTGCTTGATTTAAATTCAGCTTCATGGACTTGAATTCAGGTCAATCTGGGTGGGATTAGATTAAAACTTTGGCTGAAATGAACATGATTAAAAACTGTATTTATAGATTTTGCTGTGAACCAAAAACACATGAAGCTCCATGGAAATCGTTAGGATCACCCAAGTCCCAAACATCATAAATTTTAATTTATTTCCATCACTTAAACAATTTATTTGGCAACTTCTGCTGGTCTGGCAGCCAATGGTAGATTAAATGCAAACCAATAAAACCCAAGCCAGACCCAACACCACAAAGACATTAACACAATGCAGCGGGGTCTCTTCCAAAAAAAACGTTCATCCTACAACCATGTGATCAGACTCATTCAACATCCCAACCTGCAAGGTTTCTAGGTTTGTTCAGCTGAAATCAACACAATCCTGAAATTTGAAATGATCTTGTAAATTTAGACATTTTCACAATTTTACCAGGCTGTGACAGATTAACAAGGCAGGAGTGAAATAGGAATGCCATTCATCACTTCTCAAGCTGTCTTTGTGACATGCCTCCTACCTGCTCCCTTTTCACCGTTCTGATTTCACCGGCAATGTGCAAAGAGAGGATTCTTGGGAATGGATTTTTCATCTATCCTCAATATGGCAAAAGCTCCCTCCCT
>JAPKID020008024.1:0-10057 GCA_026931265.2 Tropidonophis doriae
CCTATTTTTTAACTGTAAAATTAGGGGGTCGTCTTATACGCCCGGTCGTCTTATACGCCGGAAAATACGGTAGGAAGAAGAATTGAAATTTTCTGTATATCTTTCCTCTAAAGATCCAGTTTCATTTTTCTGATATAGTAGTAACCAATTTGAAACCTAAGCTGCAGTTAGTTTTAGACAGATACCTATATCCTAATTGTTATAACAAGCATTTGTCTCCTGTGCCACTTTCTCACGCATCCTGATTTGAATGATTTTGACTAATTTAAATTTGCTCTTATTGATAAATAAATCACAGAAACTAGAAAATTGAAATCTGATCTCTACTTATTGCATTTTTAAAACCAGGTATTTCAGCATGGATCACAGTCAACTTTTTAACAGGTCTGTTTGCAAGAATGTTGTATTACATTTATATTTATATTTATTTAATTAAACTTGTCAGTTTAATAAATCACTCATTTTGTCAGAGGCGACTCTGATGTCCTATAAAACATTAAAACAGTAATAAGGATAATAAATTTAAAATTCAATTAAAATAAAACTAAGCAAGATGGAGAGGGAGGGAACAAAGTGCACACAGGGTGGACGTGGGTATTATCAGCCACCTCCACAGTGCCGACTCCCTTTGGGATCCCAATATAATACAATTTATGTTCTCTCTGAATGTTCAAAGTATATAGTAGTAGTTTGCTATTTGCTAAAGTAATTTGCTACATAAAACTACAAGATTTACGTAAGTACTATTGCATTCAGTGTAGCAGTTCCCAGGACATAAAACTGCAGCCATAGTTGCTTCAGATAAAACTCCAGTTATAGTTTGAATTTAAAACCTATGCTTACTTTAAATATATTTCAGCAAATAAGAAATTAAAATATTTCTATGTATTTATGTTCCTTGTTTATTACTTGAAATGATAAGTCTGATTTATATATGTGTGATAATATAGGCAAGGTATATGTGTTTTACTTGGAACTGTTTGTAAAAATAATTACATTTCTTGAATAAACATTCCATTAACTTTGCTTTATCAAATGATGCATTTCAGACAGCTTGAATAATCCAATGAAGAAATGTGTAGGAATGCTAGATTTAGGTGGTGGATCTACTCAAATCACATTTCGCCCAAGCACTGAAGTAAGAAGAATACAAGTCCCTTTTATTTCAACTCTTTCAAGAGATTACAAGATAATTTTATACTTTTTTTTGTTTCTGATGTTTTTCTTCAATTTTGATTTGGGTTACAAAAACATGCTTTAGAGTGGATTTAAAACTTGTATTGAAGTAGAAATGTAATGAACTCTCCAATGTTGACATTTAATGTTAGTAGGTTTTTCTATTCAAGAGGAGGAAGGCTGTCATATCATATATCTATTGCTTTTAGATATATGATTTTCATTATTGAAGAGAATGGTGCAAGGTTAATACTGGGTATATAAATGGTTATGGATGTTACCTAAAATCCAAAACGATATAGTTTATATCTTATATAAATTATATTTCCGATACATGTTCTAGGTCTGATACAGCTCTAGAAGTATGCTGGCAGATCTTAGGTGCTAACAAAAATTGTAGTATCTGTCATTTCATTCATTCATTCACAGTATACAGCAAGTATAAAGATGGAAAAATTCTGCCAGGTAGCACATTTCTAATGCCTTTCTGGCAGCATTGCTTTTTATCCCTAGAAGCTGCTGGCCACCAAGGGTTGACAGACAACATTTGTACTAGGTAGTGTCTTTTCAGGATATCCTTAAAAAGTATCCAAAAGCTTCCGCTATGGGCAAACGTAATGAAGGGCCCATGTAATATTTTTACTGCACAAACTGCATTGCTTCTGGGTCCAATTCAAGTTGTTGATTATGACTTTGATAGCCTTACATGGTATGGAGCCGCTTAAACTCATCCCACCCACTCAAGCAGGGAAAGTGTATAATGGGCCTTGTCAGCTAAATAATTCCACTTGGTAAAATCTAGGAAAAGTTCCTTCTCTGCCATTGTCCCTGCCTTGTGGAACATTCTTCCCTCAGAGATAAGGCAGGCCTCACTTTCTCCTGGCCTTTCAGAAAGGGGTAAAAACATGGCTCTGTAACTTTGCTTGGGACTCACAGAGGAACACATAACAGTGGGCGTGGTTAGTGCCCTGAAAGCCTCCCCTTCCCTTTTACTTAGCCCTAACACTGGTTTTAAATTCATCCTTGGCCTTTTAAAATATTATATACTGGTTTTCTTTTTTAATGTTTTATTTGTACGCTGCCCAGAATCCTTCTGTGAAGGAGATTTTAAATGACTTTTAAAATTTGATAATGGTCTTTTAGGGGAAATAGCTTTGTATAAGAGCATGCATCTGCCTATTTTATTTAATTTGAAAAAATGAATGGGAGCTCGCAAACAAGGATTGAGTATAAAAACGTTGGAAAGTTGGACCAGAAGGAGAGATAAACAAGTCACAAAGAAGGGGAAAATAGAAAGCTGTGCTGGGATGGCTGATGAGGCTTCAAAAAGAAAGAGGAAAGAGGCTTAAAGAACAAATGGCAATATATTAAACAATATATGGACATATTGGAAGCAAGAATGGTTTGAAAGATATGGGAGGTATAATGAATGGTGAAAAATAATTTTAGTCAAATTTTCTTTTCTTTTAATTTATTTACATCCTTCTCCTTATTTTGCATAACCCTGACAGAGTTTATATGAATGTAGGTTACAATTAACAAGCAGTATTTATTTTAGTTGTCTTATAGTATGCCACAGTAGTTAAGTGACATAATTTTCATAGATACAAGTATTTGTAAGATTCTAGGCTTACTGGCTTAGCATATAAATTGCTAAGCAGCATATAAATAGCATATAAATTGGAAGATCATCCTCTGGTCTATTTAATGAAATATCCAAACTTGGATACTCTTGGATACCATGATTCATACAGATATAAGACATAATTTTAAGAATGCTTAAATATAGCTTTTTAGTAACTCCAACCACATTGCTCTATTTTCTTTTCATGGAATATCAAGTATTTTCTCTTTCTTTACAGACATCTGTGGAGAACTCAACTGCTGAACACATCATTTCATTTAACTTGTTTAATGCAACATATAAACTGAATTCACACAGGTTAGCTGTCAGGTTTTTTTTCATATAGTGCAGTAAGAAATGTTTTTAAAGATTGTCAAATATTTATAGTAATTGATTATTTATTTTAAAAAATCTAATACATCGTTGAATGCAAATAGTTAGGCATCTTTAGTCAAATAGTAGGGGGGGTGTCTCCGTTGATAGTTCTAAACCTGGTTAGGGGGGAAATAGATGCTCTCAATTATGCAGAATCTAAGATATAGTCATTTCAAAATTAAGATTATAAATGTAATCAGAAACATTGTGCTGCCTGATTTTTGGCCTAGATTATTACAGGAATGGAGTTGGCACAGATTAAATATATGCAGGGCTCTAAGGAGCTACCTCAAATGTATTCTAAAGTAACAATAGGCCAATAAATTATTTGATTCCTATACACAGAAAACCTGAGTATATTTTATAACCCTCACTTCTGACATTGTTCCTTGAAAAGTCTGAGCAATTTAGATTGGCTGGGCAACTATACTTATAAGCCAGGAAACCCAAGAACTAGAAAATCAAAATATAAATTTGGAGAAAGATACTGATTGGATTGATGTGTTAAATATTTCTAATATCCCTCCCATACTTTTAAAAAGTACTTTTTCCTTCCTTCAAGGGCAATCTTTTAGGGAATAACAACAGGTTATGGGCAATTTAAATTTATCATGTAAGCCTACCGTTGCTAGTTATAAAAGTATTGGCCATTTTATAATAAAACGCTACTTAAACATTGACCTTAGGATATTATCAAAAGTAATTCTTTTTAATTATTTTAAAGACTGCAATATATTTATTTTGACTGTTCATGAATACATTTCATCTTGCGTTTGATGAACCATGAAGTACCTTCCCTATTAAACGGTGAGGTTCATTTTAAAAAGGCCCAGTATACATTTCACCCCTTCAGTCTATATAACTATTTAAAATGTATGATATGAAAACAAATTAAGTGTTTATAACTGAGTCTGTGAAATGAAATTTAAAAGGAACATATTCAGCATAAAATCATCATTAAAAATATTAGAATAATATCAAGGTGCAAATTAGCTGTAGATCTGACATATTCAAAATATCCTTTCTTATACATGTGGTATTCATAGTCCTATAGTCTGCAATAAAGTGACCAAGTTTTTTTATTGCTTCATGATTTCAGCAGCTGCAAAATCCAGTGCATTCTGTATCTGTTGTTTATAGTCAGCCACTGGTAGATATACTTTACTTCATAAGTATTATTAAACAAAAAAAGAATCTAGTCTTTATCAGAATTGCTTCTCTCAATTTGTCTAGTTACTTGGGATTTGGTTTAATGTCGGCAAGACTGGCAATTTTAGGAGGAATTGAAGGACAAGCCTGTAAGTATATATGATTTGAATGATTTACACAGGAATCCCAAATTGCTTTTTTTAATGTTCACTTTTCCAAGTAGATAGTGACATATTAATAATATTACTCAATTAAAATCTATTAGTTTCTTTCTCTTTTCTTACAAGGTATTAGAAGCAATGCACAAGTAAAACATAATCTAAAGATAATTAAAACAGATGAAACTCAGTTAAAATAACTATATGCCTAGTCAGGAAACAGTCTATGAACATCAAACTTGGTTAATCTTGAAAAGGCCAAGTAAAGTGAGATCTGGTTACTATTGGGAGATCAGGATATATAACTGATTGCCAAAACCATTCTTAAGCAGCAGTGCTACTGTACAAAAGGACCACTACTTAACCTGGTCTCCCTTCACTTCCTAGAAGCTCATGAAAAGTAGCAATGGTTCCCTACAAGATCTGGTGAGGGTGATTCTAATGCAGGCAGTCCTGTACATATTCAGTGCCAAACCTTGAAGGGTTTTAAGGAGAAAGACCAGCATTTAACATTGTATCCGTAAGGGTAATGGTAACCATTATAGAGCCCAAAAAATTGGTGTCATATGTTCTCATTGTCAGAAAGCAGGAAATATGCAGGCTGTTCTGGAACAGTAGATATTTGTGAATAGTCTTTAAGAGCAAGCCTGTGTAAAACACATTATAATAGCGAATCCAGATGGCGATGAGAACTTATAAATAGGTCCTTCTGCATCAAGTAGAATACAGTTGTTGCAGTTCTTTAGCATACCTTTTATTTGCTGTTATAACATGAGTCAGGAGTCTAAAAGGGCCCCCAGATTGCAAACCTCCTCTTTCATGGGTAGCTCCTACCCATCTAGTGGTAACACTGGTGTTGAGAGAAAACTTGATATACCAACAATAACTCATCTTACTTGACTTCAGCTTTAATGTATTCTCTTCTAATCAGATCCTTATTCCCAAGCATGCCTCTACAACCTAGCCTAACGTAGAGCTACTCACACAGCTGTATCAGAAGCATAACACCTGACCACCAGTAAGGTAGCATCCCTCCTCTCCCACCCCTCATATCAAAGTAGATGAAGGATCTACTGGTAGGGCATATCTCTGACCAGGCTACATTGTTACTTCATGCATCCAGGTTTCACTAATAGATTCAGTACCCAGTCATGGATGAAGATGGTGTTGTTGCAAACAGACCTGGTCTCAACTATCAGCACAATTCCCGATACAAGCTTTAAACTTGTATCTGGAATTCTGTTGGTAATGTCAACAATAGGAAATGTGCTGCTGTCTAGACTGGAACATTAAATTCACTGTGGATTAGCAACCTCTTCTGTGTTGTTGTCCAGAGAACTACATATATGTGTATGAAATTACTCAGAACTGAGCTTAATTCAAAGGAGAGTTTGCTTTTCATTCTATCTTTGGAGAATTAGTATCTTAGCTTTGCTTATTACCCTGAATTTATGTCTGATTGATAACTGTACTGTACATTCAAGTATCAAATAGAAAACGTTATCTTGGGGGGTGAGAAAATTATTTGCCTATTCAAAATAATTGCTGTATCTCAAGCAGACTTGCTCTGTATATTTTTCCCTAACAGTAAAAGAAGGTGAAGAACTAATAAGTCCCTGCTTGCCACTAAATTATCAAGGTGAATGGGAACATGCAAAGATACTGTACAAAATTAAAGGGCAGAAACCAGGTACCTGATCACTTCTTTATTTTTGCAAAGGTACTATTTTTGCAAATGGGTCCTGAATAGAAATTGTAACTACATCTGTACACATTCTTCCTCTAAATCAGTGGTAGTCAACCTGGTCCATACCATCTACTAGTAGGTTTTGTCCGATACTTTCCTTTTTTAAATTTAATTGACTTCCCTACTTTATCAATCACCATTACTGTGGAACTGGTGGGCGGTTAGAAAATTTTACTACTAGTAGAGATACAAAAGTGGGTAGGTATAAAAAGGTTGACTACCCCTGCTCTAAATAGAGGAGTGCATATACAATATTCTGCCCATATGCGCCAGTTTTACCAAATTCTTGCAGTCACACTCATGAGTAAGAATGGTGTTTGAAAACAATCACAGCAGAAGGCTGGCTCATAAACCAGTTTAAGGTGATATGTCAGCTTTTTAATATTGTTTGATCCCCAAGTGATTTGTGATAGAATTCAGAGATACAGAAGGGAGAGTTTTATTGGGCTGGTCTAAAGATGTTTGAAAGTAAGAAAAATTATAGAGTTTTTCCCTATCTTTTTTCCAAATATGGTCCCAGCAGTCAGGAATTTTTCCAAAATGCTTCATTTTTAGGATTGAGTGCAGGAGTAAGTATAGTAGAAGCATTTTATTCCTTCTAGACAGCTCATAATTACAGTTAAAATATATCTTTCTTACGCAGCTCAGGAGAAAGTATAATGCACTGATATAACAAAGGACAAGTATAAACTAGAGCCACAAAACTCAACAGATTTCAAAAAGTATAAAAATATAAAATGTGCCATAATATACTGAAGGTCTTTATTAAAAAGAGAAGTCTCCATTAATTCACAGAACCTCTCTTGGAATGGTGCTTCAGAGCTGAACTGTTCCAACAGTAATTAAACAATACATACTATTTCCACATGCCATCCTCCTCCTCATACAATATTATAATTTACTACATAATGCCCTGCATCTTTGCTTATTTCTTATTTGATGCTAATTGATAACTATTTGCTAAAGATATTGAAAAGTAATAAATCTCAATATATGAATTTCATTATAGTCTTTTTTTTTCCTTTTTCTTTTAGGAAGGCCACTTTTTGGATCATGTCATCATGAAATATCAAAAGTGCTGAACAAGAACATTCATGAGACAGCCAGTATAAAGGACTTGGATTTCTATGCTTTTTCCTACTATTATGAGTTGGCAGTAGATGCTGGTTTAATAGGTAATTTAGCAATAAAGACAGTGTGAATCTCATATTAGAAAGTTGGATTTAGTTCACCAAATGCAATAACAAGTTCCACAGGGGATTGATTCTAATTAGCCAAAGCAAGGGAGCAAGAAGAATCTAACATGTTTCTTCTGTCTGCTTTCAGCGATTCTTCTCATATATGCTGAACACATCTTATATAACAGTAATTTTAACTAACCCCAAATCCTTATTTACTTATAAAATATTAATGATATTAAAGTGATATTGTAAAGTAACAATAGGCAGCATGTCAAATTGATCAGACAATAAATGGTATTGCCTGCCAGAATATTCGGAAATTGCCAAGGGTCCACCAGAATTCCTCCTCATGCATCTTGGACAGTCTGTTATACATCTTCAGTAGAAAATAATAAGTATGTAATCAGTCCATTTGCTCTGCATAACAGTTTTTTGATTGGAAATAGGAAATGAGTTTACTATGGCAGAATACCAGATATATTTTTTCCATATCCACCTCATCCCACGACTGGTCCAAAGGATGGCCAAGCACTATTTAGGACAATCCCATGGAAGTAATGAATACTTGAGCCTTTCTGGACCTAAAAGACTACACAGAGATTATGATTACAGGTTGAAGCCTACAGTATTGAAAGGCAGAGTTTTGCCCATCATGGCTTACAAGGAAGGTGTAAAAAAGGAAGAGAGAGAGAATTTGCATGTCAGAGAAAAGTTGGATCTCAGAAACTAGATTTTGAGGTTCCAAAAACTTTGTGTATATTTGATATTCACAAAGCCAAAGATAAACTAAAGATCATCATTGGTGTAATGAAATCCCCTACAATTGCCCTATTATAAATATGTAAAAATGGTCCTAAGATAATCAGCCTACAGAATTACAAGCAGATAAATATATCTTTGCAAGCTAGTGATAGGTGGCTGTGGTGCTTTCACATATGCCATGGCATAGCCTACAAATGAACCTTTGCTAAGGCCTCAAGTGCATCAATAGATGGAAAAAAGCCATTGAAAATGAACTTGAATGAACTCATAGAGGATTATTTTAGAGAAACTAATAAACACGTAGAGAGAAGTTTTACAATGCAAATAAGAGTGGCATTCAGTTTGCTCACACTGCTGTCAGTTTATTCTGGCACTCAGTCTCCAAGAATACTCAGGCTTTTCACATGACAAATCGATTCTTGAGGGGAAAATCTGCAAGGATAGTATCGCCGCATTAGTTTGCCCAAATGCCAGGTTGTCATAATTGAAAAGTTACCTATCCCAGATTATATGGAGCGAGGTAGCTCACATGATTAGGATGTGCTGGGTTGACAATTTGCAAACCTGTATTCAAAGCGCAAGTGCTCTTGTGTGATGTGGTGAGCTCCCATTTGCGCCAGCTCCTGCCAACTTAGTTTGAAACCATGGTAACACAAGTAGATATAGGTACCACTTTGGTGAGTTCTTTAGCAGGGACTTGAAAGGAGCCAACAGCTGGACATCCCCTGAGCAATGGTGCTAATCCTTTCACCAAGGAAGTGCTTTGCGCTTCCAGCATGGAAGTATAGTATAGTATCTTAAATTATTGAAATTACATTATGTACCAGTTGCTAGTTATGAATTACAATGTACATAAGACATGTTTTACAATTTTACTTTTTCAAGACTTTTTAAAAATCATTTTCTGTTAGAAGTCAGATGTTACCAAAAACAGGTGCTGAAAATATTGTCAGTGAATGAATGCTTTCTTAACTTTGGGCAGTCTTAGTTAGAGCAGTTTATCAATTTTTAATATTAGAACAATTAATCAGTGGAACAACTTGCCTCCAGAAGTTGTAAATGCTCCAACACTGGAAGTCTTTAATAAGAGATTTGATAACCATTTTTCTGAAGTGGTATAGGGTTTCCTGCCTAAGCAGGGAGTTGGACTAGAAGACCTTCAAGGTCCCTTCCAACTCTGCTATTTTAATTCTAATAGTAAAGTCTTCCAGTCCAGAAGGTATTGTGCAAGAGTGATGACAAATAAGCATATCTTTCTGAGGCCAAGCTTAAGAATTCTGTGAACATAATATATGTTGATCAGCAAAGAATTTGATCAGGTACCTTAAGATATTCTGAGAAGCAAGCCAGTTGAATATAGATAAGCATTCTCTATATTTATCTCAGCACAGAGGTAGGTGCAGGGAATGCTTCTCTTCAATACAATACAAAACTGATTGGAATAATATTCTAGATATAAATTAAATAAGCATATGAAATCTAAAGGTCATCTAAGCCCTTAATACATTTAAAACTTTCTAGAGCCAACAGTAATCATCTTTTTTCTGTATATTCCACAAAGTACAAATCATAGTTAAACTTTAAAAAAAATGTTAAAGGAGACATATTGTAGTAAAACTTGCCAACCTATAGCTTCTCAATCTTTAAAAACAGCAAAAAAAATTAAATCCAGAATGATTAAGAGATAAACCTCGGTCAAACCTAAAGTCCATATAGGCAACATTAGAAACTGCAAGCATGATGGAATTCCATGATACCTATCTGAGGACAAGCCAACCACAAAAATGTAGTTCCTGCCATCTGCTCAGGCATGGCCCCCTAGTCTATCAAGGGCCCACCTTGATGACGGACTGATAGATCCTGAGAGGTGGGCGAAGCGCAAGCT
>JAPKID020008025.1:0-10057 GCA_026931265.2 Tropidonophis doriae
TCAACTCCCAGAATTCTCCAGGCAGAATTGTAAGACCGTGACAGAAGCGGTAAAACATTATGGAGAGCTATAAAGACAGGGTCTGAAATGGTCTTGCTAGCTGGAGAATTCTGGGAGTTGAAGTCCACAAATCTTAAAGTTGCCAAGTTTGGGAACCCCTGATGTAGACAGTGTGCATTATAAAAAGTGATTATTTTCAAAGCAAGTGATAATGTACTTAAGTTTTCAAATCTGCATGAATAATTAGCATCTGGTGTTATATTCACCAAAATACTTGTTGCTTGTAACATATCTTTGTCTTAGTAAGGTCATGCTCATTGCAAGATAAATGGGAATGTTTACTTTAAATGCTTAGTCTCTAAATCCAATAGAGCACGGGTGTCAAACTTGCGGTGTCACATTGCCATCATGTCACATACCATGATGGTTTTCTCCTTCATGGAGCTGGGGTGGGTGTGGCCTGCACATGATGCATCTGGCTTGGGGGCCGCCAGTTTGACACCCCTGCAATAGAGGATATTTTCTACCTCAGGATGTTGTGTCTCCTGGAGCTAGTAGGCAGGGTCCACAATTAAACTTGCCTTTCCAGAGGATGAGTAGCCATATTGTCTTTCAGATTGTCTTAGAAAAGCAAGACTGTTTCTTCACAGTGTAACTAACATAAGAGAAAAAAATCCTATACTTTAACTACATTTATTTCAGATTCATAAAAAATGGCAATCTACTACATTATAATCCAATGTTGAAATAGTAGTGGATTCCTGTACTGGTCAATGGCCTGAATTAGATGTTCTCCAGGACTCTTCCACTCCTTATATTTTATGACTCAAAAAGTCAGGCAGAATGAAATCCCCAGTGAGTTCTGCCTACCAATCCCCTTATATGTTGAAAGAGAAACATTAATAGAATTATGCTTATCAGTTTTTTGAATTACAGATATTTGAATGTCCTCCAGAGGTTTCAAAGAATAGATAATCTATGGTCAGAATTCTCATTTTCTTCTAAACCCCATGGAAGGCATTCTCAACCTGGGGATGTATCAGAGCATTTATGGAAGGAATTCTGACTTTAGCAAATCATCAACTCAACAGGACATGGACTTTTCAAAGCTCTGAGCACATATCTATTTTGCACTGGTCAGAAAATTTTTATGCAGAGGCCCATGTACAACCTACATCTTTCTCATAAAAGAATTGTCGTGGAAAGTTACAGTCATGGTTACATATTAATTTTCCTGAGCAAGTAAGCTATTACATGCCCAGGCATTTTTCTTTTTACTATACATTGTGAAGTCAATACAAATGAATGAATTTATTAACTTGCTCCTTGTTTATCTAGTATGGAAGGCTAAAGTAATTTCTAATTTTTAAACTCTAAATTTCTGCAAAAGTAAGACCTGTATATACATTTAATTTAGGCCACGCACTGCATACTCCATAGAATGTAATCACATCAGAAAGAATAACTGGAGGAAATTTTATTGCAACCAAGAAATTAATATTAGAACAAGTGTAGAATTTGTGTAAAAATAAATTAGAATTATCTGATTTTGAAACTTATGAGCTGATAACTATCAAGAAATTTATTTTAAGAGACAGCAGCGTAAACAATCATACAACTATGGGCTTAAAGGGAACTTTCTAAATTCTTTCATTCTGTAAACATTTAATGAACTTCCATGAGAGAAATCTACAGAATATTTATTAATTGGACCATCCTTTAAAATGGCTTTTAGCATGATGAGAGAAAAATGTTATTCTTACTCCAACTTAGGGTGCTATTTTATGGTAGTAACTTGATGTGTGATAGTGTTGGCATTCAAGCAATTATCTAAGTCAATGTCAAGTAAATTCAGACTTGACAGCTTCCCAGACATGGTATTTTTCCTCTCTATTTTTATCAGAATAAAAAGTTCTTTCTTTGTAGCCTCTGAGCTAAAAATGTAAAGAAAGCAAATGTTTCCAAGGTCTTACTTGAAAAATTGAATTATAGACATTGCTACACAGCTGTAATTGAATGTTGTTGAAAAAAACTCACAACTGAGCTTTGACAGAAAATCCTGGATATAAAGCAAGATATGTTAGCATTTTGGTAAAGCTGAAGCTAATCATGCGAATGGAAGAGGGTCAGCTACCATTGTCTTTGTTAGCATGTGAAAGTAAGCATCATTGAAATCCAATGTCACGAACCAACTTCCCAAATGAAGTAGTTGAACCTAGCTTACTGTTACGACTATGAAATTTCTTAATGCTGACTTTAAAAAAAGTTGGGATCATGCAGAAGAGCACAATCTCAGACTAAACAAAATGAGATCAAGTATTCTTTTTTACATAGATGTAGTCTATATCTCTTTTGCAAATGAGTAAGCTACTTTTGGATGAGAGTAACAGATAGCACACTAGGCACTTGAGAGGGATTAATGTCAAGCTGCATAACATAGAGTTTTATGATGAAAGGATGTGATACATCCCACTAGTCCAACATGATCTGCCAAACTAGTTAGTAAAAACAGTCTGTCTACAAGCTGCATAGCATAGTTTGGAACTGACATCCGCAAATCACTTGCGTTTAAATGGTTAATACCTCTGTATTTCCAAGAAACACTTTTGAAAACATTTTGCCACAGTATGGAATTCAGAGTAAAACTTGTAATTGCATTTTGAGAAGGAGATCTGACCCCATCCTTGGTAATACAGTCAAGTTCGAGAGATGCCCAAGAGCTAAAGCATGGAGTATTTTTCTCATATACTTAAATTAGCTGAAATATGATTGATTTTGAAGAAAAAGTTCTTTACATGGGACTCTGCCTTTGAAGTTCTGAGGCCCTCACAAGCCTCCCTAGGGAAATAGCACTTGGCACAGATTTTGCTGTGTAGTTCACATTAGGCCACAAAATGTTGCTCTGTTGCTTTGGCAGTCTTTCTGTCTCAATACATGCTGAAAAATTCCCTAAAGGGGAAATATATATAAATATAATTGCCCACAGAAGCATGGAAGTTGGTAATTCCGAAGTCCAAAGTTGCTGTGAAGTAAAAACTGTGACCAAAAATGTCATGTTTATGGCTTTTTTTTACTGGTAGGAGATTCCTTTATGATGAAATATGGTGATGTGTATTTGAAAATTGCATTTTTTCTCCTGAACCCTGTAGATTCTCTCCAGTCTTTTAAAAGTTGGAACAATGGATGAGAATTTAAGGAATAAAGTTCCTTAGCATCATACAGTATTGTAATATTCATTTAACTGAAGGTTATTCATTTTGAATAACAAAACACTAGATTCTCTATTAACAGACTTAAGATTTCTAGCTGTAAAGCTTGCTCTGCACAAAGTCTATAGATAAAATGGGAGTGGGGACGATGGCAGCACCTATCATCATTGGATATGATGAGGTGATAAGAAAGGTATACTGATAATGTAAATTCAATTGCATGTATTCAATTCAAGACTGCTGAAAGGGCAGGAGGTGCCAATGAAATATTTCAGGATATAGTACTGAGGTTTAAGTGGTTGCCAAGCTAATAAGTGTTCTGGAGGTATCATAGCAATAAATCTCTATCCCAAGAACCTCAATCCTGTATTCAGATACCAGCAAAATTTTGATACGGCAGAAGTAAGAAACAGGCATCAATATAGATACAAAGTAAGCAAATAATTCTTGCCTATCCAATGGCAATAGAGTCCAGTGAGGAGGAATTCTTTGTCATCTTTGGGGGGGTGAGGGGGAGATTTCCATTTTTTGAAGGATTATAGTCATCTAACTTTTCTCTGGTCCGTAGAATCTTGGATTTTGCCTTCTCAGAACAACAGCCTACGATCAGAGGTAACATAGAATCCAACATCAAAGTTGGTACTAGTGAGATCAGTTTTGGAATTGAAAAAAAAATCAAAGTTGGCACTTTGATTGTCGTTATTATAAAATTGTGTGAAATGGATGGTAACAGTGCCATTAATGGAACAAAGTTTTGCAAAGGTGGAACTCAATTTCTTATGCTCCTTTTCTGAAGGGATAGTTGCCTGAAGAGTTTGCTCTGTTACTCAAGGTAAAAAAATATATAGCCGGGGGGGGGGGGGGAATCTTCAGCTAGGGCATTTTCCAGAACATCTTTTCATATAGGTGCTACCTTATACATGTGGCTCACAAATACCATGAAGTATACTTACAGGTATCTTCAGTGCTCTTTTCTGATGAGTACATGAAGACAGATCTTTGACAATTTGACAGGAAATATAAAATCCTGTTGGTTGCTAGATGTTTGGATCAATTAAAAACCTTCCAATCATGACAATTCTTTTTGCTACGATACTTAGTTATTTGAGGCACAAGATGACTTTATTTTTGCATTCTTTTGGCACATTATAAAATTCAAATCTAGAGAGATGTACTATGGTTATGTTCTTAAATGAATAAGAAATGGCCTTAATATAATTCTTGTGTTCATGAGACCCTTTAATTTTAAGGAAGAAATAAATTTATTTTCTTGAAGTTCTATGATTCAACAGAGTAGTCACAACTTGTAAGTAGTGCATTGGCCAAGTCCAGAAGGCAATCATTCAGATAGATTTTCTATCAGCAGATTGATGGTTCTTGAGAATTTGGAAGATACATGGTTAGAATGTGACTTGGTTTGAATTCTTAGACATTTGGTTCCATTAATGTAATTAGTAGGCAATATTTAGTAGGCAGCAGAAAAAACTTTTATTTTTGAAAAAGGGGGTTGATCCCCGAGGTCCATAAACAGCATGAGTAAAATGTGAAATTGCTAGAGTAGATGCAGCTGAAATTTTCAACCACATTATTTTTTTTCATTTGGGAGGGAAGTTCTATGTGGACTCAATCTTAATGCAATTATTGGCTAGACTAGCTAGATGGACTGCATTGCTTAATTTTCACAGTAAAATTTTAGGAGTTTTTCAGAAATTGTAAAAGTGGAGATATGGATATTTGTGGATTAATAAATTATTCATCTTTGATTTATCTTAGTTCTTTGGAAGGTTTAAACATGATAGTTAGGTAAAATGAAATGGTTGGTTAGCTTTGGACCTATGTTTATTTCCTCCTGCCTTTTATCCTCGTTACCTTATGGTATTCTAAGATTCTGGAAGAAAAAAAAGGAACCAATTAAATCAATCTAAGAGTACTGATTTCTTAACAATTATATGTGGTTTCTTGCAGCAAAATATAGGTCAAATCTCTGAAATGGATAGCATCCAGAGATGAGTAATCTGAAAGGGCTCATCTGCATGAAAATTTCTGTAAGCCATTCTTGGCCAGTCTGGGATGAAACCAAAGTTGCCATCTTTAAATTGTTTTTATATTAGCAGAAACTCCAAATGCTACTATAGTGTTTTTATGTACATCTCAAACCTTTTCTCATAGGGGAGATTAGGACTATACCTCACAATAGGAAATTAATGCTGCAACAGAGATATCAGTAATAGGAAATGTGAGCAGTTCTGAAACTTGAGTGGGAAATGCATAGCGTTTATTCAAAAATTCAAAGTCTGTTTCTGGTGGCATGGACCAATCTGCTTTTCCAAGGTTATTACGGTAGTTTGAAGATAATAACTACATACATGGTAAAAAAGAAAATGGCTTAGGGGAAGCAAGTATTCAGGTTCACTGAACAGAAGATAATTATAGAACACTAATGTATTGGCCAATAAGTTGTGCAAAGTTCAGCTTGGAATAAACAAGTCCCTGTAGAGGGAGGCTAAAGCTTTCCTGAAAGGGCAGTTTACACTTTCAAAATAGAATCCAGAAATTTCCAAGAAGCTGAAAGATAGCAAGGAGGAAATATTAATGGATACCTTTGGAATTTCCCCACTTTTAAAGAGTCTTTCCTTAAACTTTGAGAATAAATTATCAGCCTTAGATGGGAAAGAGATGAAGGAAAGATGAAACAATGTTCTGATAATTCTGAATCCCAATGTGATAAATAGGATGTCTCCTTAAGGGGACAGATTCTTTTGATAATCCAAAAGCACTCATTTGCACCAACCAACCAAATATCATTGAGCCTACATTTAGAAGCAGCTTGGTGATGTTAAGGAGTGAGTAAGGTCTTAAACCCCCAAACTGCCATTCAAAATAGGTCTAAAAGTTATCTATAGTGAAAAGAGGGAGGCGTCATGATAAATTCAAATGAATTTGTTGGAGGCCATTACTGGCAGAAAGATTTCCACTCTTGAATTAGGAAGGATCTAGAGCTGCCCCTTAGCTCTAATGTCTCGGGTTTCTTCCCTGGATAACTGAGTTGGAGCAAATGGGAGATTTATTACTCACCCCCACCTCAGACATCCACCCAGAAGGTCTTGGAGCCAAAATGGAAAGCTGCCCTGAGGGATGGAATGTTGGCCCTCTTCCAAGCTGTTGCCCTCAGAAGCCTCCATTCGTTGAGTTCGAAGAAGTGGGCTCGGTGACTGTGTCCCCGCCCTGCCCTGTAGAAAAGTGGAGGGCAACGGGATGGAACTCAGCACTTAGGAATGGAAGAGATTGCATCTTGTGGGTCTTTGGTGGTTATGGAACCTAATGGCTGGTACAAGTGCTGTGGTCTCTAGTGATACTGAGAAATGCCAGGAATAGAGAGATACACCTTCTGGTTCCTGGTTCCCTGTTTCTAGGCTGGTGGTAGATTAGGAAGAGTGCAGAAAATATACCACCCAATCCCATTGCCTTCTCACTTGCCCCACCCTTTAGCTAGGCAAGTAGTTATAAGAGGTGGAAAGGGGAAAGGAGATGCTGGGTAGGTATAAAGAAAAATAAAAAACAACATTTTTTAAATATGATATATACTGAATGGACTATTAAAGAATTCCATCAGACCAATCACTCTATTCTCTAGGCATGACCACAGGTAGAGGCAAATGTACTTGTGAACCCTATTAGCTCCAGGAAGTTCTGCCATCCTGAGGTGGATGATGCTCTCTATACAGTGGTGGGATTCAAATAATTTAACAACCGATTCTCTGCCCTAATGATTTCTTCCAACAACCAGTTCACCAAACTATTGAGAAAACTAATAGCTGATTCTCCCAAAGTGGTGCAAACTGGCTGAATCCCACCACTGCCTCTATAGGACATATGGGAAGAGTAATAATCTTTCATTTCTTAACTCAAACCAATCATAGGAAAATGAATCTACCAAGAGGCCAAAAGATTTGGCATGTTTAATTCAATAGCAAGAGGCAGTTAAAGATAGTTTTACATTTCTACTATGGCTTCCACATAGTAATTCAGAAATGTAGAAGCCATATGGGAGATACACAATTGCATCTGAAGGACTTTATAACTATTAGCAACCTAATGGCCCTAGTATAATTGGATAGAATAATTATTCCTGCATTACTCCTTCCTTAATAAAACAACTGGGCAAGACAACAATTTTGCCCCCCACCCTGAACTCTTACATTATGCCAGAAACTTTTAAGTGTAGGGATTGACATAATAATTCACTTTTTATTACTACTTGAATGAGAACCCTTGGATACATAAACCAACATTAAAAACTGCTACAGTTCATCTGAAGAACCCCATTCACAGATTTTGACTCTACTTGAGTATCATTTGAAGCATTTCATAATTTCCTTAGTGTTCCTGCTTGAATTCATGTGATCTCCTGGGTCATTCCATCATACAGTGGTATATTTGATACATCATTTTCATAGTCTCAGATTCCACTGCACTTCAATCAACTCATTGTAACTTCGGCTAACAAAGGTAGAGAAAAGCCCTTTCCATTCAAGTGAGAGTGAACAATTTCAATAGCTAGCCATGAATCAGTAACAGAAATCCAATGGATGAGGTGAAGGAAAGATCTTTCTCTCTGTCTCACTCACACACATGGAAAATGTCACAAGAACTCTGGTTGCTGAATTGGGAATTGGGAGAGAAAAAAGACACACTTTGGATCAGTTACTGAATTGTGCAGAGGATCAGGGTTAGACTGTGGAAATATTGAGGGACAGAAGGAAAAAAATCTGACAAAACTGTATTGACAGAGGAAGAGGCATGAAAGCAGAGAAAAGGGGGCAGAAAAAGGAGTATTTGCTTCTTGTTAATAGTGAGCACCTTCTCCTAAGGTTATGTTCTTGTAGACATAAAATTTCTCAGGTCAAGCAAATCAATACCTAAAATTCATCTGACATGGTGCCAATTTCCTTGTTAATCCTCAATTATACATCCATGAACTAACAAGGAGAGTGCATGGGAGGTTCTCCAGATGTGTGGACATCAGTTTCCAGTCTAAAGGTGATGCTAGTTACAGAATTTTGCAGATTGTCCAAACATCTTGAGATTGCCAAGTTTGGGGGAGTTGCTCTAAGTGAAGGTTTGAAGGAATGTTGTTGTACATAATTTTTCAAAATGTTATTGCTCTTTTTTCCCAAGTGTTTATTTACATTATTATTTATCTCTTCAATTGCATAGCCAGCTTGTGCCATTTGGATAATTGAAGTGATTTTTGCCTTATTGTTCTACAGTGTTGTGTAGTTTAAAGTAGAGAAAAGTTACTCACGTAAGTCTTTTTACTATGGAACTTGACGATAAAAACTGGCTTGGATTCTAACTGGCTTGGATTCTAACTGCATATTGATTAAAGATACTTCAATGTTAAATGTTCAGAATAGGCATTTATTAAACATGTCAGGTTAAAACTGGACTTTTATTTTTAATTGCGGGGTATATTTCTGTACGTATTGCAGGGGAGGGGCATAATAGCAACTTTTCTTCTAATGCAAATAGCAAGTATGGGAGATTAATTCTGACTGGATTTATGCCATACATATACGCTAGTTTTGAAATGACATAGCCTGATAGCACTACTTTCATCTAATCATATCCTACAATTGAGACAGATTGTTATTTATTTTTAGCTACTCTAGTTATAAAGTAGAATTTTTCCTTTTCTCCTGACACCATCATTTTTATTAGGGCTATGAACTAGCATGCTTTTAACAAGCCTATAATCCCTTGTTTAAGGGTGGAGTCAGGGTGACCAAATGAAGCTGAGCATTTATTGGCCAGATGCCCTTCTTGACTCCATGTAGGGTTCGCAGCAGATGTCTTCTCTTTGCACCCTGGTAGAAAAACCTCTGCTGCTACCAAGGATTGATCTCTCAACCTTCTGAGTGGGAGGTGGGCAACTTCACCTCTAGGCCACTGCACTGCTTGGGCCATGAACTGTCATAATGCTCCCTTCTGGGCAATTCTGCCACAGGCTGCATCTAGTTCATTCAAACTGAGATATGCACTATGTTTCTGGTTATTTCTTTGCTTGGAGAACTGCATCAGACAAAACAGAAGCTGAGCAGCAGGAGAGTCAGGGTACTGCATTGAGAAATAGAAAAAATAGCAATAACAATAGGACTTGTTACCGCTTCATAGTGCTTTACAGCTCTAAACAGTTTACAGAATTAGTATATTGCTCCCAACAATCTGAGTCCTCATTTTACCAACCTCAGAAGGATGGAAGGCTGAGTCAACCTTAAGAAATATAGATTTCTCCTGCTGCTTCAGAATACAACCTTCCTGAAAGCTATTCATATGAAATGTATTAATATTTACTTATCAGGTGTTTGTTTACAGGAGAATCTGGAAGAGACAGCTTATTACTTGAGAAGTCACCAATTAAAGGGACCAGCTTGTCAGAGACCATTCAGGTAAAAATCTGGCTTCTGCCTCAATTAGCCTGAAAAAAAGATGAAAGGAGCTATAATGTCTACACAAGACGTCTTTTTTTTTACATTGAAATGACAGTTTAGCAGTCTTTCAGAAGTGTGCTAAACTCAAAGTTAAGACACCTGACAGACAAGGGTGATAGTTGCAAAATAACATGGGAAGCTCTCCTACACTGAGGACACACTCTGTTAGAGAGAAGTTGCCTGAAGATGGGCTCCACCACAACTCTGAAAGCTCAGACGACAAAATATCTGGTCCTGGTGACTGACCCAAATTGGATCCTGCAATTTTATCCTGGGACACGTACCGTATTTTCCGGTGTATAAGACGACCGGGCGTATAAGACGACCCCCTAATTTTACAGTTAAAAAATAGGTTTA
>JAPKID020008026.1:0-10057 GCA_026931265.2 Tropidonophis doriae
TCATTTTCTGTACACCGCCCTGAGTCCCTTCCAGGAGATAGAGCGGTATATAAATCCAAATAAATAAATAAATAAACAAACAAACAAACAAACAAACAAACAAACAAACAAGCATGTGTACATATGTGTGTCATGGTGCATAAATATATGTATCAATATATATATCAAATTAAAAGTGAAAACTTCTGGTCTCTGTTCAGAATAGACTTCTAAACTAATGATATCGGATGATAGGTACCTGCTATTACTAATTGGAAAAGGATAAAACAGGTTAGGAATAGCTTCCTTGACAGTTCTATTCCTACAGTCAGTAGATAAAATAGAAAAATGGATGTTGTTTCAATGGTGCTTTTACCTGTTCCCGTTCTCATATTCTGTCTCACCACAATCTGGCTTGGTCCACACATTAAATTCATAGTCTGCAGTTGGGAGGGAGTTGCCAAACACCACTGAGGCAGAAGAAGTATTGATGCTGCCACTGCCATTCAAGCTGTTGTCACCATCACCCTCCTGGTGTTCCACCTTCTCAACATGAGCCAAATTGCCAGAGTCAAATTTAGAGCTGAACAATAGGCTACCACAGCGTATTTCCATCGTAATCTCAATGACCAGAGTGGTTTCATCCTCCTACAATACGTTGTCTAAAGTACTTCCTAAAGAACAAAATGGAATGGTTACATTTTTACCTAAAATTCCTCTTTTACCTTTAGCTATCATGCTGATAAGAACACATACACAAAAACTCTTCAGTCAATACCGATTTAGCCCAAATTTATAAAAACAAACTGCTGGACCACAAAAGCTATATTCTGAACTTCCTATAAGAATATCATTCAAATTCCTTGAATGAAAACATTTAACATTTTCTCATTCAATCCAGACTACCAACATCATTTTTGCCAAATCCAGTACTGAAAGTTGGCCCCAAACCTGCCTTCAGAAACTTGTCAGATTTCAGCAGCTTGAATTTAATTGAAATGACTGCAATCATTTACCAGAAGATATCCTACTTGAGACATAGCTGTCCACAAGCAGCAGGAATCAGATTGATACAAGTTATACTACTTGATTTAACAGGCTGCCAGGCTCCAGATCCCTTTATATAGTGCTAGTTTTAAATTCAAAATTATTTGTGAATAACTCTGGTTATTGTTATTGGCTTTGGTCTGAAGAATTCGGGAAATACCTGAATTATAATAACTCTAGAAATACCATGCCTAGATTGATATTTGGAACATTTGGCAACACAAACCTATCAAACTGAAATAAATATATTTAGAAAAGTTTGCAATATTTGCGGTGTGTGTGTGTTTCTTTAGGAAAAAAAGCAAGTAAGGGGAACGTGGTAGCTTAAGAAAATGTTCTTAAGACCATTTTCTCACTCTTTCCCAGAGAGCCAGTAGAAGGTAGTGATGAAAGTATTGGACCAGCACTTGGGTGAACACTAGGTGAGTTTGGGACAATCATAATTTCTGAGCCCAATCCCATTAGGTTAGGGTGTGTATGTGTGTGTAAACCTTAAGTGTGTGTAAACCTTAAGCTTTCAAATGAAATGCAGGTGTAAAACTAATAAATGCATACACAAAATTAATAGTACAAGAATTGCTGACCCAGTACCCCAGCCAGGCTGTGTTACACATGCCAGGTATGTTTAACTTGGTACCAACACAACTTAGTATTCAATGCATTATCCTGTAATTTTGAACAACATCAAGGCTCAGTTCACTCCTTGCATCAAGCCATAATGCAATTGGTTAATTGTGTGAACCAGGCACAATATTACTGTGGATACTGTTGACTGGGAGATATGAGAGGCTGCTATTGTGCTCATATCGGGACACGCCATTCCTGAAGGATGTTTTTATAGTAGGAAACCACATAACGGATATAGTAGAGTAAAAACAACAAAGTCTGAACATGTTTTTAGTCAGAGTGGGAGGAGACCGATTAATCCATAGGGCTATTACTATCTTTTGCCTAATGGCTCAGTGGATACCACGCCCCCTCCATTTCCTTCCCGTTCGTAGGGGCCGCCTGCCACATGGAGTCAGAAGTCAGTCAGGTAGACGCAGAAGGGCCATTATTTTACTCTCCCCTTTATTCTTTCCGTTCCCCCTTTCCGGAACCGAAGCTTCGATGGAGAGGAAATGAAGGGAAGGTCATAAACTCCTATTTTTTTAATTGTACATATTGGACACACACAGGTGAGAACAAGAGGGTAACACGGATGCAGCTATCGCCCCACCGCGGCCCACTAGCCTCCCTTCTCCCCTCAAATCCACCAACCTGCTCCCGTCGCCGCCGCCAGGGGCACCGGGCCAGGCCAGCCCTACCTTCGGCCGGTTGCCCAGGCAACAACAACGCTGTTTATCATAGGCTATGCTTCTTTGGCTGGAGCAATCCAGCTCCCTATTGGTCCGCTGTACCTCTCCATAGCAACACGATGCACCATTGGCTGGCCGCGTCCACTTCCATGGTGACATGGTTGCTATGGTAGCTGACGGGGTGGGAACGCTGCCAATTAACTCGTTTTCGTTGTAAAGTGGGTGACCCGAAGCTATTGGCCAAATCACGGGTAGGCGTGGCTACGGATACGTTGCCTTGTGGCTTGTGAGGCGCTTTCAAGGAAGACCCGAGTAGCGGGGCTTGACGGGAACGGTGTCGAAAGGCGGTTTCCGCTACTCCCAGTGACCGTGGTGTGCCGAGTGAGAGATGATGCCAGTGAAGTAAAAACTATTTCAGCGGTCGGGCGACAGCGGCCGCCGAAGGCCGGCGAAAAGCGTCCCCGTCTCAGTCTCAACAAAGCCGTTCGGTTGCTCCCCTCAGCGGCTCAGTTTTCAGGAACGCAACGGAGCGTCTTCCGCTCCACTCGGAGAGTCCTGAAGGCACCTGGCAGAACGAGGTTTTGCCTTCAGCAGAAACAACCTCCGAGTGATTTGCCTCATGGATCGCACAAGGAAGATGTCAAGCATCTAAAAATGTAAAAGTTCCCTCAGGCTGCAATCCTCCTCCTTTTTGCCTTCTGAAATGTGGCTCGTTCGTGGAATCCCTCCCGCTGGGTGCGGTGGATGTGCCGGAGAGCTGAATTTTCCATAGCCCTCCTATCCTCGTCCTCGAAAAGCGTTGTCCCTTTGGGAACTGGATTGAAGCTGTAATAAAAAGCTGTAGTAAAAAATATATCATTAATAAGCGGAAAGACGTTGGCTAAAAACGGAAGAGCCTTTAGGCAATTTGTTTTAATAGGGGCTTCCCTTTAAATAGCATCAAAATTGGAAGTGGAGGATGCGGGCATCGATCCCGCTACCTCTCGCATGCTAAGCGAGCGCTCTACCATTTGAGCTAATCCCCCTCCTGTTCTAAGTCCTTTTTTTCTCTTAGTGAGAAACTATAATCATGAAACTGCTCCATTGTAAGATTTTTTAATATATATAATTCAGAATTATGGTTTCATTTTTGGCAAGCTCTGTTCCTTTTTGGAGATCTATAATTAAGCTCCTCCAATTAGCAAAAAAAAAAAAAAAAAGATATTACCAATATTTGAAGTCTGGAGGGAGTAGCACAAATGTTTCTCACTACTTAAATGAGCCCAAACTATATTTAGGAAAAGCTCAGCAAGGCTATACTCTGAGCTACCCAAGCAAGAAACTGCTAAAACTCAAACTGTAAGACTACTTGCACCCAGAAAACAACAAAGGTAATGATCTGTGCCAAAAAGATTGCACTTTGTGCACAGTTAGGGTGACAGTAGCTGACCTGCAAACAGCTGAATAATTACTAGGTGGCAGCAAAACAATATAGAAAGCTGATGCCATTCATCATTCATCCAGATTCCTGCAGCTCATACATGGCACAAAAGCTGTTGTCTGCTAGAATTCGGAGACCGATTAGACCAATTTGGGAAGGTGCTCAGACTAAAGGAAAAAAATAGTCCAACCTATCAAAAGCTGTATTGTAAAAGACATTAGGATAGGAATGCATTAAAATAGGCAGGAAAGTGGAAATGCAACGCTCTATCCACTCTAAATGAATACAAATCAGCAAAACCAGATGGATTACATTCCAGAGTGCTGAAGGAGTTGGCAGATGTGATCTCAGAACCGCTGAACTATATCTTTCAAAGATCCTGGAGCACCAGGAAACTACCAAAGGACTGGAAAAGAATTTGATGTGGTTTCCATCTTCAAAAAAAGGGAAGAAAGATAATCAAAAAACTACAGACCAGTCTGACATCAATACCTAAAAAAGTTAACCAAGCAACAGATCTATAAACACCTAGAAGCAAGCAATGTCTAGAAGCTAGCATGGGTTTGTCAAAAACAGATCAGCCAGGAAAACCTCATTGCATTCTTTGAAAAAATGACTAAATTATTGAACCAATTAAATGCTGTAGACATTGTGTACTTGGACTTCAGTAAGACATTTGACAGTGTACCCTGTTTCCCTAAAAATAAGACCTCCCTGGGTAATAAGCCCAATTGGCTTTTGAGCGCATGTGCTAAAATAAGCCCTCCCTCGAAAATAAGCAATCTCTGAAAATATGGCAACACAGCAGCAGCCATGAAGTGACCACGCTCACCACCTGTACCTCAAAAATAATAAGATCTCCCTGAAAATAAAGCCAAGCATGTATTTCAGGGGTCAAACCAAAATAAGAGCCTGTAGACCATAACCTATTCCTTGGTAAGACAAAAAATATGGGATAGACAGCATCACCACCAGATAGATTTGTAAGTGACTAATCAACCAGATTCAACTTGCAATCCTCAAAGGAACTACCTAGAGTATTTTTCAGACTATAAGATGTACCAAGATTTTGAAGAGCTAATTTTTTTTAAAAAAAGTCGTCCCCTTCCCGGGCCCCTTGCAGCAATCTGCAGGCCTCCCAAACCCTCTGCATACCTCATTTTTGTGGAAAACGGGGAGACAGAGTTTGGGAGGCCTGTAGAGTGCTCCTGGGGGCTTGGGAGGGCAAAAACACCCCAATTTTTGTGAAAAATGGGCTCATTTTTTGCTTGTTTATGCCCTCCCCAGCCCCCCGGAGCACTTTGCAGGCCTCCCAAACCCACTGAGCATCCATTTTTAGCAAAAACAGGATGCACAGAGTGGGGTTTCTGGAGGTAAAAAAATGCTGTATTCAATATATAAGACACATCCAGATTTTCACCCTCTTTTGGGGGGCGGGAAAGGTGCATCTTATACATCAAAAAATGCAGTACATCTACCTGTAAGGAAACCATGTAGTGGCATGCTCCTAGATCTTCGCCCAGTTTATTTAGATGAGGTGCTGGAAGGGAAACTCATCAAATTTGTAGACAACACCAAGTTTGGGGGGTGGGGTATACTTTAAAAGATAGTCTCAAGATCCAGAAGGATCTTGACAAACTTGGACAATGGGCCCTATCCAACAAAATGCAATTCAATTGTGAGAAAAGTAAGTTTTTAGGCATGAAAAATGAAATACACAGGTATAGAGAAGTTAGTGCATGATTTATTAGCAAACTGAGAGGGTTCTAAAAGTCCTAGTGGACAACCTTTTTACGTATGAGCCAGCAGTGGGCTGCAACAGCCAAAAAAGCCAATGTCCTAAACTGCATCCAGAGGGGGATAGTAGCAAGATCATGTGAATGCCACTTTATATTACTTTGGTAAGACCATACTTGAAATAGTATATCCAGTTCTGGTTACAGTACAAAAAAGTTATTGAGACTCTGGAAAGAGTTCAGAGAAGAGCAACAAATATGATTTAGGCTCTGGAGGCTAAAACATATGAATCATTATAGGAAGAGGGTATGTCTAGTCCAGGGGTGGGCAAACTTTGCAGCTTTGCTGGCTGGAGAATTCTGGGAGTTGAAGTCCTTCAGCCTTAAAGTTGCAGTTTGCCCACCCTTGGTCTAGTTTAACAAAGAGAAGGACACACAGCGACAATAACCGTTTTCCAATATTTGAAGGACTGTCACAGAGGAGTCAACATAATCCCCAAAGCATCTGAGGGCAGTAGTAATGAATGGAGACTTATTAAGGAGAGACCTAACCCAGAACTAAGAGGAAATTTCCTGTCAGTGAGAATAATTAATCAATGGATCAGCTCGCCTTCAAAAGTGGGTAATCCATCACTGGAGATTTTAAAGAAGAGATTGGACAGCCATTTGTATAAGGTCTCCTGCTTGAATAGAAGACATCTAAGGTACCTTCCAATGGTGTTATTCTGTTAAAGTAAGGGTGTCAAACTGGTGGTCCGAGGGTGCCATATGCAGGCCACACCCACCCAGGCCAAAAGCTCTAGCCCAACTTATATTTAGACCAGCATTGAGCCAAATAGTAACTTCAGATGCACCAGAAATCATACAATCATGGATGCTCAGTTACATCTGGCATTCCTAAATTTGTTAAGTTAAAATTCATTATCACAATAGAAACTACAGCATGGATGCCAGCAATTAACTTCAATGAAACCTAACTTTTTTTAGGTTGCCCTACCTCTGAGTGATCATTTTCAATCCAGCAGGAAGGTTCCCTAGCATTTTGCTGTCAACTCCCAGTTAATTTATGCACATTATATAAAGACCAGGCCAGAGAACCTATCGCACAAATGTTTCCTGGTTAGACCTGCACAGATTAATTATCCAGTTTCTGTGGGAGCCATCCATATTTATCAGAGACCTAGTGTTTATGCATGTTTACTTTTTTCTTTACCCTTTGAATGTGGATGAACCTTGGCAAGGACGTGCTGCAATGGTGCTGATCCTAGTCAGTTCAACAAAAATTCCTGTAACTGGCTGCTTGTGCCTTGTGCATGGAAGAAATAAAATGAATTACACATGTGCTTTACCCTGTTGCTTTTATCTGGCCTGATTCCAAAATTTCCCCTTTCCTCAGAAGAATGTCAAGGCAGTGAGAAGTCTTAATATAGAGTAATAAGACATTTCGAAAGAGGCAGATGGCATAGACAGACATGAAAGCAAGTATTGTAACCAAATACACCGTCCTTTATTGTACGACAAGAGCCTCACCCAATTGTCATGACCAAGTCCACCATTATAAGCTTGCTGAGCAAAGGGAGTTGTGTGCTGCACAGGACTCACTTTTACAGCTGACTCACTTTTACAACTGAAGTATGAATGCACAACCAGCTTTTCTTTGTGCATCCCAGATATACAGTATTTGATCCAGTCAACATATTTAGACTAGAAATATACAACCAATGGATTCATGGGTCTCAGAAACCCTGGGGATTTTAGTCGCTAAAACACATTAAAAATAATGAAGTTACTAAATATACAAGCAGACATATTAAGAATAGCTAAATAAAACCAAACGTTGTCTCTGCCTTGGTGGCATCACTTCTTTGTCCTAGTTTGAAATATTTTTTTGAACACCACTCAGGGCTCAAAGGTTTTGGCCCTTCATCCAAAAAAGATGTGCTCCTCTGTTTCAAACAATGAGAAGTGTGTATCAGTCCATCCAGAGAATAACCATTTCAGGCTGAGATACCAACTGGTAGGTAGGAGCAGCAGGCCAAAAAGAACCAATCTCTAACCTATTATTTTCCCATTGCATACTTTCACACATACAGATATATCAAATCTCTCAGATGAAAGAGAACCAATGACTCCTCAAGATATCTAGGGCACGGTAGGGTGTATAGGATAGGTCCTACTTCAAAGCTAAAATGGCATTTCCAAGACACTGATTCAGTTGAAGAGACTACAGCAAAATAAAGCACTGGGGAAGAAGTGAGCATAACAAAATGCCACTCATAGACTGGCTGGGAGACTGACCTAGCTTTTCCATCTCTTCTTTTTTTTTTTGTTTCAACTAAGACGAGGAGGTGAGGAATATCTGGCCCTCAGCCTGCATATACCTCAGAATTCAGTCCTCAGTTGAATGATTTACTGTACCTCGTCCAGATTTCCTGCAAGAATAATCTGTCTTGTTTGGAAATGGGGATAGAGACACAAAGACAGAAGTTAAGTGTGGTCAGTAGATAACAAGTGGCCTGCCCATGTTCATCTCTAGGTCTAAAGTTCCATCCATTTCAGACTGCTACACATTATTCTCAGAGAAATGTGGCTTACAAGAGAAGAAAAGTCCCTCTCCCTCCACATCAGTAGATGTGTATTCCAAAGTGAAGTGCCCACCCCAGTTTGTGTTACCTGTTCCACAATATGTTAAGGCAAACACATTTTTGGGGAAAAGCCAAGACCCTTTGCTTTTGGTATAAAGAAATTAACATATTAATTGCTCTGAGAGGTGGTAATAGTACAACTTTAGGAAATGGAGCAGAAACATCTCAGATTCAATAAAGATGGGAAGTAAACCAATAAGGTAGCATTCAGTATAAGAACCAGACTTTACCAGTGGCTCCAAACTTCAGGGGGAACATTTATGATAAAAGCTAAGAATAAAAGGAAGAGCTCCATGCATAAAGTGGTAGGAAGTCACTGACCCAGGAACCAATTTATTTGAGATATTACTGAAAGAGGAAATGCTTTTCCAAAATCATTGCTGGGATACATCTTGCTCTCTTAAAGCCTGTTATTACCACAGTAGCCTGAAGCAGTCATATCAAGGAAACAGCCTGCCAACAGCTGCCTGAGAGTTCAGCTGAGAACAAGCCTGACAGCACAGCAAATTGGGAGCGTGGAGACATCTGGTCTGGGAAGCTCTGGGTTTCTGCAACAAGTCAAAGTTGTGCTGTTCTTTGTTTTGATGGTCAGACTAAAGAATAAGCAAATTGGTACATCCTGCTTTAGCCATCCAGAGAACAGTAGCCTAGACTTCATTCTGAGCCTAGGATCACTGCTAGTGCCTAGAGATGATGGAAACAGCCCAGTCCTTAATGGCCACAGTTGTATCCTGCAGGTATGTCCAAGAAGATTGGATGAGGTTGGTCAGATGAATTTTCAAGCAGGTCCAGGACCCTTCACCACTAAAAGAAGAAACAAAAAATGATTGGAGGCTACAGAGACATAGCAGGAGCCATTCAAAAAACTGAGATGACTGTTGATATTGACTTAAATGAAAGTAAGGTGAAATTTAGATGCTCCATTAATTCCACAATCTGTATATTAGATTGCTGCAAGCATATAAAACCCCCCTATATTTTAAGATAGAGATCGAGAGCCTTCTTCAGAAATGTACACTTGGTCCTGTCATCTTTTCAGTAGCCAGATTTTATTCCACAACCTGCTCCTAAAAAAAAGCATGACTCAGCCAAGATAATTGAGAGATTGCTATTGGAATGGCTGCAATTAAATTCTGTTTCTACCATGTGCTTTCCTTAATTTCTGACCATTCGTATTCTTTTTATAATTGGAACAATGCTTCCACCTCTGCCTGAAGGGAAACTGGGTTCAATATTCTTCCTGCCATAATCTGCCTGGAATGCAGCAAACATGGCTTGTTCCCTCCTTAGGATAGAGTGTAAATCTAGGCCTCGCATTTCAATTATTGACTATTTTTGGTAACCTTTTTTAGTATAAGCAGCTGATTCTTCAGTTATACTTCAGTTTTGGTTCATCCAGATCAGAGGAAAGGATAAAATAGCGCTAGTCTTTCTTAAAATATTTTTAAAGGTTTTTTTTAATCACATCTTTATTATTTTTATAAATAATTCAAGGTGGAAAACATATCTGATACGTCTTCCTCTTATTTTCCCTACAACTGTAAAGTGAGTGAGTTGGGTTTGAGAGAGAATGACTAACCCAAAGTCACCCAGCTGGCTTTCAGGCCTAAAATGGAACTAAAAGTCAGTCTCCTAGTTTTTAGTCTAGCTCAGCCTTAACCACTAGATCTAACTGGCTCTCTAATAGTGATCTAAGGTTTGCCACCTTGGCCAGAAGACATGTCAAGCTCACTGCCAATCATCAAGAGAAAGAGCTGTTTCTTTTTAACTGGCCCTAATGATGGTTAAAGGTAATTCCTTTTTAACTGGTTCTAATGCAGTGTTTCTCAACCTTGGCAACTTGAACATGTCTGGACTTCAACTCCCAGAATTCCCCAGCCAGCGAATGCTGGCTGGGGAATTCTGGCAGATGAAGTCGAGACATCTTCAAGT
>JAPKID020008027.1:0-10057 GCA_026931265.2 Tropidonophis doriae
AGGTCAGAAGTTGTTCTAATATCAGGGGGGAGGTCGTTCCAGAGGGTCGGGCCCATCACAGAGAAGGCCCTTCCCCTAGTGATCGCATGCCAATAAAAGAGCCTTTGTGGCCATCTATCTCCAAATACTTTATTCAAAGGGAACATGTTTGCAGCAATGTATGTTCCTCCAAAAGACAAATGGGTTTGTTTTTTATAATTTCATGATGAAGAAACTTGGTATTTTAACCCCACAATTAAAAGACAAAATGTAAGTACAGGAAATTTGCAACTTACAGCCATAATTGAGCCTAAAATTTCTATTGCTGAGCAAGACAATAGAAGTGAATTTGACCCATTTTACAACCTTCCTTGTCACACTTGTTAAAGGAATCCCCACGTTAAGTGAATCTCACTTCCTCATTGATTTTACTTGACAAAAGGTCACAAAAGAAAGTCACATGATCATGGGACACGGCAACTGTCATAAATATGAACCAGTCGCCAAGCATCCAAGTTTTGATCATGTGATCATAGGGATGTTGCAATGGTCATAAGTATGAAAAAGGGTCATTAGTCACTTTTATCAGTGTCATTGCAATTTCAAAGTCACTAAATGAAAGAATGATTGAATGACCAAAATTTCCATTGCTAAAAGGGGCAGTTGTTAAGTGAGTTCCACCTCATTTTATGACCTTTTTGCCATTGTTGTTAAGTGAAGCATGCAGTCTTTAAGCAAATCTGGCTTTCCTATTCACTTTCCTAGTCAGAAGCCAGCAGGGAAGGGTATAAATGGTGATCACATGACTGCAGGACAGTGCAACTGTCATAAATACATGCCAGTTGCCAAATGCCTGGATTTTGATCATGTGACCATGAGGATACTGCAATGGTTATAAGTGTAAAAACTGGTCCTAACTCACTTTTTTCAGTGCAGTTGTAACTTTGAATGGTCACTAAATAAATGGCTGTAAGTCAAGGACTATCAGTAAAGCAATCCATTGGACTGACTTTTTACTCTAAATAACCCAACTCTCAATAAATTGTAGACTCACTAAAATGTGAGTCTACTAGCCCAACTGGTCAGTTTGCTGATGAATTTGGCTGCTAGGAAGTAAGAATTAGGGATATGAAGTAACTGGTTCAAAATTGGAAGTTTAGTTTTTAGTTAGTTTAATCATACTTATAGACCGCCCCCTCTCCCCGAAGGGACTCGGGGCGGTGCACAGGCAATCTAAGAACAGGTACAAAATACAATAAATAATCTAAAAATATATTAAATAATTCAATTATTTGATTTCTTATTTGATTTCTAAATAATCTAAAAATATATTAAATAATTCAATTATTTGATTTCTCCCAATTGCATGGATGATCTTTAAAGCAAGTTATCAAATATTGAGACATGGTGGCTCAGTAGCTAAAACACTGAGTTTGTCAACCAGAAAGGTTGGCAGTTTGGCGGTTCAAATCCCTAGCACTGGGTAATGGAGTGAACTCCTGTTACTTGTCCCACTTTCTGCTAACCTAGCAGTTCAAAAACATGTAAAAATGCAATTAAAAAAATAGGAACCACCTTTGGTGGGAAGGTAACAGTGTTTGGTGCACCTTTGGCATTTATTCATGCCAACCACATGACCACGGAGACATTTTGAAATAGAGATGAGCACTGCCCCCTAGAGTTGGGAATAACTAACACATATATATGTGGGGGGAGCCTTTACATTTAACAACTTTTAAGTGATGTCAGACAGTGCTTTATCTTTCATTTCTTTCCTTTAATTTATCATGTATTCAATTTATCTGTATTGGTATATGTTACTCCCTGCATATTTTCATACTATTACTTTTTAATCATTTCATTTTTTAAATTATTAAACAGAGTTACTGGGTTCAAAATGGAATTATAGCAACACAAGGACCACTTCCCGAAACAATAGGTGACTTCTGGAACATGATTTATCAAAAGAAAGTCAAAGTTATTGCGATGCTGACAGACAATCAGGTGAGCAAATTTATTTCTCTATAGTCAGACTGTGATGTTTCTGTTATGGAAAAATGCCAATTTCAATTCTCTAAACCAAACATTGTAGACATACCCTGACTGAAAGTATATCCATTAGGATACAAAATATACCTAGGAGTAGGTGCTCAGTGGCACCTACTCCTAGGTGAAAAGACATGATTGTAAGTATTTAAGTATTTTTATTTATCAAGAAATATGTGTGTAGAAAAAGATATTCAGTATGTTATAGTGTTGAGTTCATATATTAGTTTGAAAATGCAAACGTAGGTTAATTTAAAAAACTAAACAAACTTTTCCCTAAATATCATCCACAATTCAAAATGAAATAGCTTGCAGCCATCTGGCCTTTCACATTTACATTAGCATTTACAAGAATTTGTGAAAGAAGCATCCATACATTTCATCCAGGCAATTCATTTCTAGTTTTCCTCAGCCTGGTTTCCTATTTCTTACCACACCGCTAGTTTTGCATATCTAAATAATAGGTCTGTGCATCAGAGTAGTAAAATAGGGCTTCGTGCTACATGACTAATTATGTTTGAAAAGCTCTTCAGTGTTTGTGTCCTATGAGCCACTTTGTGACCTTACAAGAAAGTGAATGGCTGTTTTTTCTCAAATTATGACTACAATCGTGACCAGAATTTCCCTTGCTGAATAAAGTTGTTGTTATGAGAGTTGCACCTGATTTTACAACCTTTCTTTTTTGCTATGGTTGTTAACTGAATCACTGCAGTTGATAAAGTGAATCAGTCAGTTGTTAAGTAAATCTGGCTTCCCTAACTGACTTTGCTTGTTGGAAATCATTTGGGAAAGTTGCAAATGGCAATTACAGATCGTCCTTGACAATTGAGCCCAAATGTTTTGTTGTTAAGTGAGACATTTGTTAAGTAAGATTTGTCTCATTTTATGACCTTTCTTGCCTCAATTGTTAAGTGAATCACTGCAGTTGGTAAGTTAGTAACCTGGTCGTTAAGTGAATCTGGCTTCCCCCCAACTTGCCAGAAGGTCACAAAACATGACCTTGGGACACAGCGATTATCATAAATATGACCCAGTTGCCAAGCAGCTGAATTTTGATCATATGATCATGGGTCAAAGATCATAACTGTAAAAATGGCCGTAAGTCACCTTTCTCAGTGTCGTTGTAATTTCAAACAGTTGCTAAACAAATGATTGTAAATTGAGGACTACCTTTATATTGCTCTTATATAATTTGGATCAAGACAATACTGATTTATACTGATTTGGACACATACTGATTTGGTCTTTCTTCAATTCTAGGAACTCTGTGCACAGTATTGGCAAGAAGAAAAAACAACATATGATAATATCACTGTTGAACTAAAAGACAGCAGCTGTAGCCCCAGTTACACCATGCGCACCTTTGACATAAGTCATGTAAAGGTAAAAGGACTAATTATTCATCCTCATCTATAGAGGTCTTTGGTTGCACTTCCAACATTTTATTTTCCACTTCCTTTGGTGTCCTGTTTTTTCTGTATTTTATTAATATCATGAAGCAATTCTGGATTTCTTTTAAATGCTACAACACTATAGATGTTTTCAAATATTGAACTGATGGAGATACATAAACATTTATTGTAATGCACACAGCTTGGAGACAAACTATAGTTGTTCAAATGATTTAATGTAGCATGTAGGAAGAAGACATATTTAGCAACCTTTCTCAACTTGAAGCTCTTCAGCTGTGCTAGACTTCAAGTACTATGATTCAGCCAACCTGATGAACCTTGACCATGTTTTCTGAGGATTCTAATGATTTCCAACATACTAGGAATGTATCTTGAATTTAAACCAGGATGTAGAGTCCCTTCCCTTCGCTACCCTATGTTAGATTGTTTTTTGCTGTAATTTTATTTTTCTGTTTAAATAATTTTATTTTGTTGTATCTCTTTCTAGTATAACATTTCAATATGGTTGAGTACATGAACAAAAATAGAAACAATAACAAAAAAGTGATGAGGATTGACCTTTTACTAGAGAAAAGGAAAGTACAAACCAGCAAGTATTGTAGAAACAGGATCCAGGATCTGGTCACTGGGATCAGAGATTTAGTCTTCCAAGCTCACAATGGAATCCACCCTTGGGAAAATTCTTTCTAACTTCTCTCCAACACATTCTACCAGAGAGAATTTCGCTGAGGATGGGCTCCAGCATGAATCCAAAACTTGGAAGATTAAACCTCTGGTCCCAGTAACTGATCCAGATAGGATTCCGCAACAAAATCTTGGGACATATATATTTGCCTTCATTCCTTATAGAAATAGCCTCATCAATGAGATATTGGAGATATTGGACAATAGGTCTGTGAGAGTCACCTACATATTAGTGGGAAATCCCTCTTACATCTAGTTGCAGGTTGGGGTTTTTTTTTATATGGAAACGTTGGACTGAGGAGAATTCTGTCTGCATTGCAGGCAGAAGACACAGCGACAGAAATGTCAACTCATGTTTTTATTTGACAAACTGGAGCAAGGCACTAAGCAATTAAGCACTTTCATAATCTCAGTAAAGAAGCTCATAGCTCCTAAGATTTCAGGAACATCTTTTGAGGAAGCATTAGTGGGGTCTTTTGCTTCCAGCAGCAAAAGTCATCAATTGGGTCAGCATTATGAGGAACTTTCCAGGTTCAGCATTTTGATCTTTGTGCATGTACAAGTAAAGAGCCTCAGTTCTAAACATGTATCAATTGTTTTGTTCTGGCATTCGTTACAGAGGAAAGACAGCAGAAAAGTGTTTCAGTATCAGTACCATAAATGGAATAGTTCTGGTCTCCCAGAAACCCCCCAAGACTTAATCACCATGATCCAGAATTTCAAGCAAAAGTTTTCAACCCAAGATGGAGCTGAAGCAAATTTGACCAACAAGAACAAGAACGTTCCACTTGTTGTCCACTGTGGGTAGGTACCACCTTTAGAGGTATTTTGACATGCTTGGAGGTGTGCCTGTTGCATAGACAATGCTTTCGTCTTTATATTGGAGTAGGTTATGTCCTATAGTTCTGGAACCTGAGGCAGAGTACAAATGTAGAGTATGAGTCCCATAAATAGAAAAGCTCTGCCCCTGCTAAAAAAAATAAAAAAAAAGAAGGTGTGATAATATCAGGTCCAAGAAGCAAGATTGATTTAACAGTAATTTCCTTTATTATTCTTCACCTATAGACAGAATCTTGCCAGACAAAAGCAACCATTTGTATAACTACAATGTACTCTGGGAAAAGCCAAGGAAGAGCCCTTTTAATTATTTTACTGACAACCAATCTTTCCAAAGTTCACTGCCTTTTTGCCCTCAGAAAGCAGCAGTGGTGAGTTGCAGGCGGTACACCCCGGTACGGGTGTACTGGTGCCTGCCTGGAGGACTGGGTACCGTTCCACTACAGTGCTCCAGAGAGCCTGCCCACCCGCGCATCGTCCTTACCTATATTTGAACTCTTCGGCGCTTCCGTGCATAGTGCATACAGCACCTGCGCGATGCTCCACCAAGCAGCTGGAGTGTCACAGAGGCTCACAGAGACGTTTCTGGAGGGTAGGACGCATGCATGCGCTGTGTGCTCTGTGCACATGTGCACACGCGCTGCGTGAGTTCATGTGGTGAATACCAGGTCCCATTGCACTGTACCAGTTGCAACAGGATCCGGAACCCACCACTGGAAAGCAACCCCTACCTTCTAAGAATCCAACACCACATTGTTCCACAGACAGGAATGATAACAAATATTTCATGCTATTATACAAATTATTTGTTCAAAAAAAGCACCATTATTTATTGCTGAATTAAACTAATTTATGTAGCAAACAAGAAACGCTTGGTGGCATACAGCTATGCTAAAAGGAGTTAAATTATCCATTTTATATCCATTTTATAATCCTGTCTGGATCCCACCCAAAGGAAGATTTCTATACTGCTTTAGTCTAGAGCCATGATGGCGAACCTATGGCATGCGTGCCGTACCCTCTCTGCTGGCATGCAGGCCGCCTCCCCAGGTCAGATCTTCATAGTATTTCTTTTGTGAACTTGTGTTTTCCTGAAAATGACAAAACAGGAACACAAAAGAGCTGTGCTGCCAGTATTGGGACGCCCTGCCTCTGGCTGGCCAGCAGTTTATGCATTCAGTGTCTAAAAGGTCTAGAGCAGGGGTGGGCAAACTTAAGTCTGGACTTCAGACTTAAAGTTGCAAAGTTTGCCCACCCCGGCTCTAGAGTCTATTTTTCCACTTGGCACCCTTGAACATGGTGGCTACATCTTAGCCAGGACCAAATTCTGGAATAAGTATTCATTCTCTCTGAATTCAAAACTCTTTTATTGGAATCTTTGAAACATCTGTAATTCAGTGCAATGTAGATTCTCACAGTAAGCTTACAGCACTTCCTTAATAGAGACAACTCAGCAAAAGTTTGGTGCTACTATAGAGAAAACTCTGAAAGCATGACTGTGTACAAACGGGTTAAACCATCGTTTGCGTTTCACCTATCTTTACACAACAATTAATAATTAGAAATTTGGACGAGGCTCAGAAAATATGAAATGAAACAGGGCAGCACAAACCTACCATGTTCAACTGCACTTTGTTAATTCACATATAAACCAATAAGCCAACAATCAAGATGGAGAGCGAGATGGGCAGCATATAAACAATAAAATAAGATGAAATTGTATCAATAATCTATACTTTGCACAGAACCCTAAATCAAAACCTAAGGCTTCAATCCAAGGTTCAATACTAATCTCTTGGAGCTATTTCCAAGGAACCCTGGATCACTGTTCTTAATCCCCTTTGTATTATTCTTTGAACTGTTAATTCATTCAATGTTTTTTTGTTTCTTCACATACCTCAAAAATGGTAGTAACATTTGTTTTAATATCAAAGTAAGTTGTTTGTTTTTTGCCTACATTTTAAGAACTTCTATTAATTTAGGATTTAGCAATTCTTTCTAATTTCTTCTGTAGTAGTTGTACATATGTTGTAGAGGTAGCCCTCCACTAACAGTTCACTTAGTGACTGTTCAAAGTTACAACATTTGAAAATAGTTACTTACGACCACTTTTCACACTTAAGTCCATTGCAGCATTCCACATGACTTTTATATTCAGATGCTTAATAACTGATTCACATTTATGACGGTTGCAGTGTCCCAGGGTCATGTGATCCCCTTTTGCAACCTTCTGCCAAACAAAATCAATGGGGAAACCAGAGGCACTTAACAGCTGTGTTATTAATTTGACAAGTGCCATGATTCACTTAACAACTGTGGCAGTGGTGGGTTCCGGATTCATCCACATTCATGTGGGTGGCGTGTGCCCATACGGCTTCACCCACATGGGCTCACAGGGCTTACACGCATGCATCATACCTACCTGTGACACTTCCGCAAGTCTCCGCAATGCTTCAGCTGCTCGCCGGAGCATTGCACAGGCACTATACGTGCCATGTGTGTGCACGGAAGCGCCAAAAGCTTAAATCAGAGGTAAGGAGTAAAGGCGGGCTCTCTGGAGAACAGTACCAGAATGGTATCCGATGCTCCAGGCAGGCTCCGGTACGCCCATAGCGAGGCGTACCACCTGCAACTCACCACTGAACTGTGGCAAGAAAGGTTGTAAAATGGGGCAAAACTTAACAAATTTCTCATTTGACAAGATCAATTTTGGTCTCAATTGTGGCCATAAACTGAAGACTACCTGTACTGTGTTAAGCTTTGTTGGTCTTCCCATTTTACTGCTGCTGCTAATATTTTTGATTTTGATATATATTTATATTTAATATATATTTTTATAGTGATGGTTCTAAACAAACGGGAATATTTTGTGCTTTGCTAAATCTCTTGGAGTGTGCTGAGACCGAAGGCGTAATTGATGTTTTCCAAGTTGTGAAAGCTCTTCGTAGAGCCAGAACAGAAATGATTTCCTCCTTTGTAAGTAAATATATGAGTAGTTCATTTCTTTTATTTTCTTTTTTAAAGTCTGTCTGTTCTATAGAAATACTTCCACTGTCATTATCATTCAGTAGGAAAATGTCCAGAGTCCAAACAATGATTGCTTTGCTGGTGAATTTTGCCTCATTATTTATTTTGGATGGTCATTTAATTCTTTAATACTGAACATATTTGCTAGTAGTAAAGTAGGCCACACATACTTTGTTGCATTGAAGAAGTAACTACTGGGCAAATTTGGCTTCTGTTCTGTGTATATTTAAGGGAGGGGATACTTTCCTGTCCCTGCTGTGTGGCCCTCTGCTATAACTCTGTGCTATAGCAGGGAGGGATGGCAAATGATGACAAGTGACAATCTATAGTTTAAGAAACCTTGCCAGTGGTTTCTCATATCTTCTATTTAAGAATCCTATTTAAGGCTTCCTGTGATCATGAAAACCAAATGTGAGAGTAGCAGAACACTGAAAAATATTAACTAATTAGGCAGCATATTGTATCTTTCACAATATGATAATGCTTTTTTGGAGCATTATCATATCATTGTGAAACTACATGTTGGATTTGCACATATGCTAACTCTCTCTTTTTAAATGCCATTTAGGAAGGTTATCAATTTTTATACGATGCTATTGCAAGCCTGTATCCTGCCCAGAATGGACAGCTACAAAATGCCCAATGCCACGAACAAGTGACTAACACCCAGAATGAAGTCAAGAAGGAAGAAGAGAGTAACTCTTTGGAATCTGATTTCCAACTTCTGAGTCAAGAAAGTGGAAAGGATGCTGAGATATGTGATGATTTCAAAGCCAAGGATACCTCTAGGGAAGCAGAGAGTTCTATTAATGGACCTATAAATCCAGTTTTAAGTGACACGGCTTAGAATTTGAATCAATCCTCAGTCCGCACCATAGATAATATTCCTGCAAAAGAAAATTGAAACCAGATTATTAGAAATGGCATTTCATTACAGAACACATCTTGTAAAATTCAAAGGATTATTTTCCTCCAAGGAACAATATGGAAGAATGGGGAACTTTTGGGTAGATCTAATAAGACTGAGAATTTTGTATGTGCGTTTGTATAGAGATTTTAATCACTGGCTATGATTTGTGCTGTTTAATGTTTTTGGAAGTACAGCATACTTTTTTTTTTATAAGGGTCTTTTCCATAATTTCAAAAGAAAGGAACTACTCTTCTCTTCCTTGTTGTTGTTAAGAAGAAAGTTATTCATACACAGTTTTGTCAGTAAAAATATTCAGGTTGGTATCCAGAAAAAAGGCACAACTAATTCTCAATGCCCAGAGTTTGTTTTTTAAAAAAAGGATAAGCTTGTAGTCACCATCTTGACTTTTTTGACCTTCCCTGCATATGCTGTAATATATTTTTATATTATATTAGGATATCAAAACAAAATGGACAGGTTGTAGTCTTGCAGGTTACATTGTAATAATGAACTGAGACAACGGACAAAAGTTATCAAAACAAGAGAGGTGTAAAATAAAGTTTATGGTCTGGGTTGGACACAGAAACTAAGCAAAAAACCTGAAAAAAAGTTCCTTTGACTTGAGCTCAGCTAGCGAAGAAGGTATGATAGATATCCTTTTTCAACAGCAATGTGGACGTGTTTTGCCAAAGCACAAACTTTCTAGTAAAAGTTTTTGAATTGCAAATCTAAACGTGGCCTCAAGATGGCACTGTATGTACAAGAAATTCATCTGAATCACCCAATAAATCTAAAGGACTGAATGCTGCAAGCTGCATAAACTTAACTCAGCTAACTTTTTTTAGACATGTTAATACAGATGGTTTGTTTTGTGCTGTGTTTCTACGGCTTAAATAGAAGTTTTATTTACAAGAGGCTATATTTTATTCTTTATAGTTTATTCCTTTGGAAAGGCTGCACTTTGTATTAAATTTTATATGGAAAACAGTTTCAGATTCTTTTATTTTATGATATATAAAATAAAATTATCTTATAATTTAAGAATATTATATTATAATATAAGAATATTATATTTTTGGCCCGTTCTTATTTTAAAATGAAAATAATGTATAGGATTTTTTTTTATAAAAAAGAAAGTAAAATTATGATTAAAAAAAAACTT
>JAPKID020008028.1:0-10057 GCA_026931265.2 Tropidonophis doriae
AAAGACCTTTTTTCCCCCTACTCTCTCTCCCCTCCCCAGCACAATTCCTGTTCTTGATTTCAGGGTGCTTAAAAGTTTTTATCTCCTGCTAAAACCTCTGCTTAGTCTTTCATTATTTTCCCCTTGGTCTGGGTTCATTATTTTTTTATCAAGGTCGGGCCTGTCTTTCCTAATTGGATCAGAATTCAGTTGTTGTGATCTAACTCAAGGGCTGGAGAAAAATTGAAGGAAGTAGGCAATAATTATCTTTTCTTATTAGTGGGCTTGGAAAGGAAGGAGCTGTTAACTGTGGATTGAGGCTGTGATTTCTCTTGTTATGCTTGCCAGAGTTTGTTTTGAAGCGCAAAGGGTGATTAATGTGTTTTAAAAAAGAAGGCATGCAGAATTCTTGGCATCGTGTAGTGGAAGATTATAAACTTCATAATCTGAAGTAGTAAGCATTTAAAATGCCAAGATTTGTTTATTGCAAATTATGTTCCACTTTTTCTCTTTAAGGCTCGAGATGGCCTGCCTACATGAGGATTTCTTATTTTGTCCCACCACATAAATCTATGAGATAAATTGGTTTGAGAGATGGTGGTAGACTCCTGCAGAGGTGGTTAAAACTTGGCTCTCCTTGGTCGAAGTGTAAGCCCTTCATTAAATATAGTCTTCTTTAAATCAAATTTGACTCTTGGTGACTTCATGGAGATATTCATATAGCTTTCTTGGTGGGAATCCAGAATCAGCTTGTCCTTGCCATCTCCCTGTCTATTTTATAGCAGTACAATGTTTAGGATATAGTCTATAATTGAATATAATCCATTCATAGCAAAGTCCCACTTATTTCAAGCAGCCCTTAAGCTTGCTTGAATCCTATCCATATCTATTCAAAAGCAATTTCTGTTTAGTTGTATAGCAACAGGTTCTATATTACATTGCCATGTATGCAAACTTGCCTATGTAAATATGCTAGGATATGCAGAAATCTGAATTTTAAGACGAGAAAGTGATTTGGAGACTGATCGGACATGGATATTAAATTGATCTCTCTTAATCCAGTGTGCCTTACTGTATGAGTCTAGGAAGGAATGCAGTTGCCAAATAGATGCAATGTGGCACCCCCACTAACTCCAAAATGCTTTTTGTGTCCAGTTCACTTCACAGCCTAGTGTTACTCACATATCACAATCTTATATTAATTTTTAAAAGTTTTTAATCGAATAACATTGCCTTGGCAAATTCTTCCAGGATTTGAGTAGGCCTTCAAAATGCTTAACTTTGGGCAGACTTCATCCTTGATCTTTCTGTTTCTTTTCTGGCTTGTTTACAGACTTCACCACAGTTTGACCTTCACTTTCTTTGGAAGGATAAAACGTAGAATATTCAGAGAGGAAGGTCTTAAAAATTAGGTGGTTTTTTTTTCAATTTGTTTGTTTTGATATGATAACCTCAACAATCTGAGAAGCTTGCAAGAAAACGTCACCTTCCCATTTTTAAAGTCAGTCCCATTTTAGTTTATTAGTTGTGGATCCTGAATGTGAGACCGCTTTCTTATTTTTAAATTCTATTTTATATTTTGTTTAAGTGACATGTGTATCAGATATATCAGGGGTGTCAAACTCATGTCATGGCTGCATCACGTGACACATTGGGACTTTTTCCCCATTTGCTAAACCGGGCCACGGGCTGGGAGTTTGACAGGCCTGATCTATATTGTATTTTTAGAATGATCTTTTCATATGTTAGACAGGTAAATTCTCAGCTAGTAAGACACTAAGATTAGCCTGCCTCAAAAAAACAGTAACAAAATATTAGAAGTTAAAATAACTTATGATGGTTGTTAATAGGATACAATCATAAATTTGTTTCCTTTAGGTACCAATCTTATTTCTTCTAATTTATTGTATTACTAATCCTGTTATTGACTATTGTGAATGAGGATGATAGTGATTGTAATCTACTTTGCAGCAGGTTAAAGAAAGCACAACCAAAGAGAAAAGTGCATTGAATATGGCAACTGGATCCAAACTATTGTTTAATTGTAGCTTGTTGAATAAAGCACAAGTGAATTATCTGATACATTGTCTGACTCTAAGACAAATGTCAGTGTTACAATATGCATTAGTTCGACTTGCATAATATACTAAACAACCCATATTATAGTTTAGTATGTGTAGATTTGATAAGCAAAATGTTTATTTTCCACAATGAAACCAAGGAAAGATTATGGTAGTGATTAGAGGGCAAGCATTATAATGCAAAAAGTTTATTTTCAGAATGGATTTTGGATTAAGAATGTCTTTTTAAAAAATGCTTCTTCAATCTGTATCTATGACAAGCAATACTTTTATTGTATTTTTTTAATTTATTTTTTCACTATATATTTTGCATAGAGTATTTTGTGGCATGGGGCCATGTTATCTGAGGAACGGAACTAGCTTGTCTCACTTGATCTGATCAAAGGGGTGCATTGTGGGCCGTGTGGGTAAAGAGTTTTGTCTAGCAGGAAATAGATGGAGAGCCTTTTCTGCTGTGGTCCCCACTGTTTTGAGATATCTTGCTACCTGAGGTGATGTCTGGCCCCATCCTTTTGGTTTCCCAGAATAATACATTAAAGGCTGGCTTTGCAGTTGGCCTGAGGGAGCTCTGGGTTGGAGATAACAGGTGGACGTACAGAAGAGATGCAGCCACCTTACTAATCTTGCCTTTTTCTTGTCTCTATATTTAATATTTTGGTATTTTTATGGTTTTAACTCTGAGCTGCCCAAGTCATTTTACAGAGTGAGATGGGCAACATATAAATTTAATAAATGTTTTCCCATTTTTAAGGGATAAACCTCATTGCAGTGATCTTTGCTTTTAAAGACAAAAAAAATGAATTATTTTAATTATTAAACTTAAGCCTTCATTAAAAAAAAAAGAATACCTAGTTCAGTGATGGCACTAAGTGGCCAAACTGAAATGTGCGTGAATGGATGCACTAGAGCGCCAGAAACCCGGAGACCAGCTGGCAGGCATGCGCATGCACACCGGCCAGCTAGTCTTTGAGTTTCCAGTGTGCACATGCATGCTGGCCAGCTGGTCTTTGTGCGTGCTGGAAAGCCAAAGACCAGCTTCCCGGTGCGTATATGCACATTGGCCAGTGCACATGAAGACCAGCTGGCCGGCATGCATGTGTACGCCAGAAACCAGAACAGTAGCTGGAGACAGTGCACATGCCCACAATGAGGGCTCTTTGTGCCACCTCTGGCACGTGTGCCATAGGTTCACCATCATGGACCTAGTTTAAAAAAAATCAGTATTGGTTGCCAGTTAACTTAAGCAAGCAACTTTTTATACTATATTTAAAACTTCATTAAAACATTTAATCTTGTAATATTTTTGAATAAACATTTTAACATGTTTACTTAAGTATTGGCAGAATTTATTTATTCAGCAAGAACTCAGGAAAGTATATGAATGGATCTTTGTTTTTCTGATTTATTTCAATAACTAGAACTTGTTTAAAGCTGCAGTCTCTGAGTGTTGCCATCTAACCAAATTTCATGTAAAATGAATGCACATCCTCGGCTATGCATAAATAAAGTGTGTAGGTGTTCAGCATTGCTCAAGATCATCCAATTTGTGCAAACCAATTATTTTTTACTTGTTGCATATCTGTATCACTCGGTAGATGATACTGTCGGAGAAGAGAGGGCAGAGCTGGAGGATGTAGTTAAGCACCCATCATAGAATTGTTAGATTGCCACAATTGGTCCAAAAGTCCAACCCATCCTGAATTCTAATAACCTTCATCTAAGGCAGGGGTCTGCAAAGTTGGCTCTTTTAAGACTGGTGGACTTCAACTCCCAGAATTCCCCAGCCAGCCAGGTCTTAAAAGAGCCAACTGGAAGTCCACCAGTCTTAAAAGAGCCAACTTTGCAGACCCCTGATAAGGTAAAGGTTCCCCTTGCACATATGTGCTAATTGTTTCTGACTCTAGGGGGCAGTGTTCATTTCCATTTCAAAGCCAAAGAGCCAGCACTGTCCAACAACGCTTCTGTGGTCATGTGGCTGGCATGACTTAATGATGAAGACGCATGGAACGCTGTTTTCTTCTCACCAAAGGTGGCTCCTATTTTTCTACTTGCATTTTTATATGATTTCGAACTGCTAGGTTGGCAGAAGCTGGGACAAGTAACAGGAGCTCACTCCAATAGGCAGCGCTAGGGATTCGAACCGCTGAACTGCCGACCTTTCTGATTGTCAAGCTCAGCATCTTAGCCACTGAGCCACCATGTCCTTCATCTAGTGCCAGTTTAATGTTGAACTTAATTTCGCTAAATTTTTGTGTATAGTTTGAACAATAAATCTTTGGAATTGAAATTTAACACTGATTCTTTGCGCATGTCATTAATATAGTCAAGTCAAGAGGATTTGGACTTGGATCATTTGTGGCAACATAACTATTCTAAGCTGAATACATGCTTTTAACTCCTCCCTCTGCCTGCTTTTCTACAGATTTTTTTTTGCATAGTATATTCTTTTTATTCATTGGAACTGCGTTGTAGCTAATAATATTAGTATAGAAATTTATGTAGATATTTAGTTGCTAAAATAAATAAGTAAAAATCTAACATGCATTTAGCTTTCAAGATGTTCTTCAATGAACAGAACATATTGACATTTTCTGTTACTTATTCCCAAATGGAGAACAAATCCAGAGAGTAAAAGAATTCAGCCTTCACAATGATGTGACACATTTTGATAGTTTGGTAATTGGACAAAAGTGAAAAACTATTGGAGAAACACTTCTTAGTATACAGGTTGTCCTCATCTTCTTTAGTAAGTATTTGAAGCTATGACAATTGGGGGGGTGGGGAGGATAGCTTTGTGTCTTCATATCTAGAGCTACATTAATATTTGGGTGCTTCATCACAGGCATGGATTTATGACCCGAGCAGCATTCCTTGGCCACATGATCACCATTTGTGAACTTGCTTCTGACAAGCAGATTTAATGTGAAGTCAAAATTACAGTCATCTGATATCTCATTTAGTAGTAGAAGCAATTGAGTTGCTGATCCCAGTTGTAGTTGATAAACTTTGTTCCCCTACAGATGATTAACTCTTGATTCTTTTAATGATCAGTGATGATTGTGGTTGTTTTTGGCTGTTTATCTTTTAGCCATAAGCTCTTTAAATAATTAGTATGTTAGATTATCTACAATTGAATTTTGTGTATAAATGTTTACCTATTGCTAAACATAAGAATATTTTTGTACGAAGCAAACAAATTTATACATAATCCTAGGAGACATGAGATTGTACAGTCTTTTTTCTGGTTCCAGACCAAGTATTATTTCAAATGATCACTGTAATGCTATTCAGCTCACCAGATGGATTTAGTGGCTAATCATTTGTTAACAAAAGGAAAGTGTCAAATGTTGGTCTTTTATTATGGACCTTTCTTAGAAGTAAAACCTAAGCTTAGGCCTGATACTTTGCTTTGCAACATGTTGGATTGCTCACCATTTGTTAATAAATAGAAATTTAGCTGGGTTTTTAAAGTATATGGGGACATGCTAGGACAGTGTTGGCGAACCTTTTTAGCACTGAGTGTCAAAATAGGAGTGCATGTGCAGGAGCTCTGGAAACCAGAAAAGCAGTTTCCCGGCACATGTGTACGCGCCAATCACCTGGTCTTTCAGTTTTTGGCATGCATGCGCACCTGCGCCTGAAACCAGAAGCTCAGGTTCCTGGCATGTACAAGCGTGCCAGGGAGCTGCTTTTTCTGGTTTCCAGCACTCCCCCGCATGCGAAGATCAGCATGCCGGAACCGGAGAGACCAACGGGCGGGCGGTGGCATACCCTGAGAGATGGCTGTCCATGTCACTTCTGACCCGCGTGCCATAGATTTGCCATCACAGTGCTAGCAGTTTCTAGGTCATAAAAAAATCACAACTGCTTCTTGAGTCACTTTGTGGGGCACAGTGTCATATTATGTAGTTAATTGAAGATAATTGAAATGATTGTGTATGCTTTAGAAAATTGTTTGCAATGTTTGAGATTGCTCCACAAGACTTTGGTTGCAAAACAGTGGTGCTTGAAATCAAATATTAGTTATCATATATTCTCTAGAGCAAAGGTGAGAGCTCGTTATCTTTTATCCTTTTTCCAGGTGAGGCAAAGCAAATCTTAAGATCTGACAGTACTTGAGAGTACATGTAATTTAAGAAACTCCAGGATCTTGCTGTGTCATGTAATAGCTGAACGTATGCAATAAAAAATAGTATATTGGGAAAAAATAATGTTTAAGGCAAACCACCTGCACTGTACAAGTACGATTAAAAATATTTGAACTAAGTTGAATGGAGCAAACATTGTATTTGTTAGTAGAACAATCACTGTGTTAACTACCTTACTGAGTAAAATTATAATTGTTTTTACAGTGTTCTTAAAGGATAGAATTTATTCTTGAGATGGTAGTCTAATTAAAAACTAATCTTCACCTAAAACTGTTATGGCTAGGAATGCAAGGGAGATTATTTTTCTGTCCTTCTATTAATGTGTATTTTATTCATGCCTGAAAGAATGAAAAGTAAGTTCTCTATCTAAGCTTCAGCAAATATAAAATATTTGGTTTTGTTAACTGCAGTTTGGGGTAAAGTTCAACCCTTTAATATTACTTAATACCAAGGTTAGGGTCAAGAACAAGACATTTATTTTAATATTTATATTTTGTCTCTTAGGTGATATATTGCTTGGGTGCTTACAGATTGCATTGCTTGAGTGTAGAATTGTTCATCTTAATTCATTCTCATCAATAAAGTATGAAAATTATATATTAGACATTTAATGACACAAACAACATGGTCTTCCTCTTTTGAAGGAATCAGTTTCACAGCATTATTAGTCTCTTATGTATTAGAAGCTGAAGACACTGTGAATTATCTCTATGAATGCCACTTTGAAACTCACTTCCAAATTCCTGAAGGTTTTATTAATAAAAAAGGCATTTGTTGTTTCTGTCTTGCGCTCAAAATGTTTTAGAATTTATTACTGGGAACTGTTACAGGATGCTGGTGTTGCTCTTCTCTCTCCCAGTTATATAATTGTCAAACTGCCTTTTCATTTCCTAACCATGAAAAAAAATCCTGAAAACATTTCTCTTAAATATTCCCTAGAGATTTTATGTCAATTTGGAAAATGAGGGAATCTGAGGGCAAATTGGATAGTGAAAGAAAGGAATCTGGTGCATATCTGAGTATCCCTTAAAGTGTCAGAATCTGACATCCTACTCATGGAAATTTTGTCTTTTTTGGAGAAGAAATAAAGTTGATGGAAAATGTCTATGAAACAATGCAAAAGAAAAAAATACAATTATTATTCAGTAACTTCTCAACTTCAATTAGACCCTTGAATCTTAAAATTCAATGATGTAAGATTGATAACTTATGAATGTTATCCAGTATTCTGATTCATATCTATTTTTAAATGCAAGCTAAGGACAAGAACCTGGCCCTTAAGACTTGCAGAGGCATGAGGTTTTCTTGGATCTTCAAAGCTAGCAAAACTAAGGGACTCTTGGATATCACTAATAAGGAAAATCTTTTCCATTTCATTATTTTAATCCTTTGGTATGGTATGACCACTTAACAGAAAAAATACATGTATACGATAATGAGCTATACATTTTGTCCCCATGTAGACTTTATAAGAGAACTCAAGTCATTTTATTCAGAGAATAGTTATTTTAAAGGACCATTTTTAAAGACATTGATTTCTCCTCTTGTCTTTTTCTCCCCCAGATTTTTAGTGATTGCTTGTATGAAGAGCCATTGGACCATGATGCTGTTGCTGTCCCTACTGCTGCTTGTGCAGGATTTTGAACAATGTGAAGGAACCTTGAGACAATACCATGCACTGCCAATGCAATTCACACAAGTTCATTACAATGCTGCAGTATATGAAAACTCTGCAGCTAAGACTTACGTTGGGCATCCAGTAAAAATGGGCATTTACATTACAAGCTCCCTGTGGGATATAAAATACAAAATTATTTCTGGGGATAGTGAGAACTTGTTTAAAGCCGAAGAATACGTTTTGGGGGATTTTTGCTTCTTACGAATTCGGACCAAGGGAGGGAACACCGCTATACTTAACAGAGAAGTAAAAGACCACTATACATTAACTGTAAAAGCAATAGAGAAAAATACAAATGCAGAAGCTCTCACAAATGTCAGAGTGCAAGTATTGGATACAAATGACTTAAGGCCTTTGTTTTCTCCAACTTCTTACAGTGTTTCGTTGTCGGAAAACACAGCAATAAGGACCAGTATTGCCAAAGTTAGTGCAACTGATGCAGATATTGGAACCAATGGAGAGTTTTATTACAGTTTTAAGGAGAGGACAGACATGTTTGCTATTCATGCCACAAGTGGGGTGGTCATTCTGACTGGCAGACTTGACTATTCAGAAACAAAAGTTTATGAGTTGGAAATCCTTGCTGTGGATCGTGGCATGAAATTATATGGCAGCAGTGGGATTAGTAGCATGGCAAGATTGACAATTCATATAGAACAAGCTAACGAGCATGCTCCCATCATCACAGCTCTTGCTTTGACTCCTTCAGAGCTGGACAAGGATCCAGCATATGCAATTATAACTGTGGAAGACAAAGATCACGGTTTAAATGGAGAGGTAGCATCTCTGAGTATTGTAGCGGGTGACCCACTTCAGCAGTTCAAAGCTGTGAGAACCTTCCCAGGAGGAAAAGAGTATAAAATCAAAGCAGTTGGCACTGTTGAATGGGAAAGCCAACCTGTTGGCTTTAATCTTACACTACAGGCTAAAGATAAAGGAAACCCTCCAAAGTTTTCGTCTGTGAAAGCAATTCACCTGCCCTCTCCCCAGTTTAGGTCTGGAGTAGTCCAGTTTGAAAGAGTAGTTTATAGAGCTGAAATAAGTGAATTTGCTCCACCGAACACACCTGTGGTTATGGTAAAAGCATTGCCTACTTATCCCTATATCAAATATGTGTTTGTAAATGCACCAAGTAAAACTCAGTTTAGTTTGAATCCTGACACTGGCCTTATTACTACTCTAGATGCCATACAAGCTCAACGTGCGCCACATTTTGAATTTGATATCATGACAAGTGATGGAAAAGCATCCACAAAAGTATTCATTAAGGTCATAGATGTGAATACTCATCCACCAGAATTTACTCAGACGTCTTACAAAGCTTCTTTTAATGAGAATGTCCCTATAGGGACAAGTGTTATGAGTGTGAGTGCAAAGGATCTTGATGAAGGTGAAAATGGCTATGTTACATATAGCATTGCAAATATAAACCCTGTTCCTTTTGAAATAAACCACTTCACTGGTGTGCTTACCACCTCTGAAACTATGGATTATGAATTGATGCCAAGAATTTATAAATTAAGAATTCGAGCATCTGATTGGGGTACTCCCTATCGCAGAGAAGTTGAAGTCCCTGTTACAATAGTTTTAAATAATTTGAATGACAACACTCCTCTCTTTGAGAAAATAAATTGTGAGGGAACAATTCCCAGGGAACTTGGTGTGGGAGAGCAAATAACTACGGTGTCTGCAATTGATGCTGATGAGCTCCAGTTAGTACAGTATAAAATTGAATCTGGAAATGAATTAGATTTATTTAGTTTGAATCCAAACTCTGGGGTTCTTTTCCTGAAACAATCACTAGGAGATGGATTAAGTTCAAAAACATCTTTTCATAGTTTGAAAATAACTGCTACAGATGGTGAGAATTTTGCAGCACCCATATTTATTAACATCACTGTGGTCACCAGCCGCAAGCTAGTGAGCTTGCACTGTGAAGAGACTGGTGTGGCCAAAACATTGGCAGAAAAACTCTTGCAAGCAAATAAACTACATGGTCGTGTTGAAGTGGAGGATACTTTTTTTGATACACATACAATGAATCTGCATGCACCTCAGTTTGAAAGTAGTCTTCCTAGGACCATTGAAGTAAAAGAAGTTCAACCTGTAGATTCTACCATCATATTTTTGAATGCAACTGATCTTGACACTGGTTTCAATGGAAAGTTAAT
>JAPKID020008029.1:0-10056 GCA_026931265.2 Tropidonophis doriae
TGTCTGCTTCCTCGTTATGGATGCCTTTAAAATATTTCTCTGTAATCCCTATTTACCCTTTCCTTGTTATAAAATTGCAAAAACCAATAAAACTCTTTTTTGAAAAAAAAAAAAAAAGAAATTACGTTTGGTCCAGACACAGGATTGGGATAAACAAATACCTAGGCAATGCTGGGTTAACAGCTAGTATATGATAAAGATGAGGTGGCATGATTTCCCCCCCCCTGACAGCTATATGTTTTCCCCATCAATAAATACACTATATTGCCAAAAGTATTCGCCTTTACTCACATATGAATTTACAGTAAGTGACATCCCACTCTTAATCCATAGGGTTCAATATGATGTCAGTCCACTGCACACTGTTCTTGAGCTAATCTGAAGGCCACATGAAGTTTGGAGGTCTGTAGCGATTGATTCTACAGAACATTGGCAACCTCTTCACACTATGCACCTCAGTATCCACTGACCCCGCTCCGTAGTTTATGTGGTCTACCACTTCATGGATGAGTTTCTCATCCACGAAGTGTTTCGTTCTCAAATACTTCCATGTTCTTATAATACAGCTGACAGTTGACTGTGGAGCGAGAACATTTCATGACTGGATTTGTTGCACATATGGCATCCTATCACAGTTCCACACTAAGCTCCTGAGAGTGACCCATTCTTTCACAATGTTTGTAAAAGCAGTCTGCACGCGTAGGTGCTTGATTTTATATGCCTGTGGCCATGAAAGTGATTGGAACACCTGACTGATTATTTGGATGGGTGGGCAAATACTTTTAACAATATAGTATAACTTTCTAAATACTCACAAATTATCACTTCATAATTTATACTAGGATTTGGCCTATTTAGTTACTGAAATCTTCACATCTGATCAATTTCAAAACATGGATAATAATATCTACTTATATCTAGGATCTTGGTATCTTATACATTCTTCAAAAGAAGACTTCAGGCTTTAAATTTTTCAGCCCTCTTGGATATCATTTTCTTAATCTCAGAGATTAATTTGGTCAAAAATTGTCCTTATAGTAAAAGCTGTTCCACAATGGAATAAACCACCTCAGCGAGAGAGTCTCCTTCACAGGAACTGTTTAATCAGAGGTTGGATGCAGATGCTGTAAAAATAGATTTCTGAACTGAAAAAAGGGTTAGACTAAATCATCTCCAATGTTTCTTCCAAGCCTTTCTTTCTAATGTTCTGTTGGTTCCACTGAACACAATTTACAGAACGACCTATTTTTTAAAAAATCTTATTGTTACTAACATAGCCAAATCTAGTGCCTCTAACTTCCCTTAGAACTTCATAATTTTGGGGCCTTTACCTTCTTGACCAGTATATAGGTGTCCTTCACATATATACTCATCTCCGTTTCTAAGCCGAAGAGCCAGCGCTGTCCAAAGATCTCTCCATAGTCATGTGGCCAGTATGACTAAATGCTGAATATTTGGGGGCCTTTACCTCCTTGACTTCTATATATGAGTGTCCATATTTCATTATTTCATTATTAGCTTGACATATACAGTACATGTTATGATAAAGGTAAAGTTTCCGCACACATGTGTGCTAGTTGTTTCCAGTTCTAGGGGGGGTGCTTATCTCCCTTTCTAAGCTGAAGAGCCAGCACTATCCAAAGATGTCTCTGTGGTCATGTGGCCAGTATGACTAAATGCTGAAGGTGCACAGACTGCTGTTACCTTCCTACCAACCTGGTCCCTATTTTTCTACTTACATTTTACACATTATGATACAAATAAGTTAATATATGCTCAAATGACTTTAAAGGGTCCTTCCTTGAACATGGGTGTTTCTATATATGCACGTATATATTTATTTCTTTAATTCCTCTAAATAAATCATTAGGAAGATTCCTATGCAGAGAAGGTATGCATCCAGTACACTGGTTTTCTGATATCCCACATCTCTTTGCTGAACTGTCTTCTAGATGTTTGAATAAATTTCAGGAGGATTAACATGGTTTTAGATTCTCTTTCAAGGAGAATATGGGAGTATGAATGTGGCAACTGACTGCAACTTTTAAAACACTTAAATCATTTCAAGGGATCATATGGCAGATGTAGAGGCAGCTTGTGACTCTAGGAAAAACCATAGTTTCTTTAGAGTTACAGAGAGCTGCTACATTTGCTCCAAATTATTTTTGAGGTATTGCAGAGTTCTAACATATATGGGCTGTGTTGTTGTTATAAATTATGGATTATAATGTTTTCATTGTATATTCCAAGATGACATCAGCACTTTCTTCCAAAGGAAATAAAGCACTAAATCAAAACAAATAAGTATAGCACAACTTAAAATAAATAAAAACATGTATAGTTCCTAGATGATACTTGCAATCTTAGTTGCTGCTTTTCAAATATTTCCAAACAGAGTGACAAGTGAAGCACAATTCATTACCATTTTATAGGGGAAAAAATACAAATAATTTAGCTGCAAATTCATTTTACAAGAACTGCAAGGATTAAAGATCATTTCACCTACACTGCTTTCATCCAATTCTAATTTGCATCCATCACCTGTAATTACCAAAAATGTATGCAAATGCAATTCAAAATTTGTCACTGAATGAACGAGTTCCTATACAAATGAAATTTTACTGCTGTTTATGGAGAAGAAACAGGCTGAATTCAATGATGTATTTTATTATTTTTTATTTTATTCTTACTGGGCATTAATTCATGCACATATATACATATAGAAAAAGAGCCTCATCCCAAACTATGTGCGTTTGTGTGTGCGTATACAGAAACATATACCCATGCTCACACATATATTCATGCATAGACATACTTAAAGAGTCACATACCTAGAAATAATACTTAATTATTTAAACCATATTTTTAAAAATTGAGTAGTCAACCCTGCTTTCTAAATGTGTAAGATGACCTTCAACTGAACTATAGAAAAGAAATGTAAGGAAAGTTTCCTGAAAAAGTTGAGAAAGAGGATATAGGAGATTAATGAATGTATTTGTAATGGACACTCTTCTCCATTAGTGTACTCAGAACACAAGGGTCATGTTATTTATTATATTTCTTACACCATTTGCAATTTTAATTTATATGAGTTTGATATCGCTTTTGTCTTTTTGTTGTCTGTTATTCAGTGATATCTCTGGGGAGCAGAAGGATTTATATGCTTTATACACACATTCTGCAGACAAAGCACTCTGGCATAATTATTTCTGGCATCACTAACTGATTAAAACATTCAGTTTAACTCATGATCAGTAAGATTAAACCTTTTTAATACACCTTAAAACTAACTGATCATTTACTACTCAAACAACCTTTCTCCACATATTTCAATAAAGCTGTTCTTATGCCCCTTCTCTTTTCTTGTGTTAATGTACCTTTTAATGACAAATCCCTTTTATTTTCTTCCTCTGGGCAAAACTGCCTTTTTCTTTCTAGAAAGGTAGAAACAAAGATGAGATGGGAGCTGACTGAGCTACTACATAGGTTTCTAATGTCATACCAATTACAAATCCCTTTTGCCCCTTCTGTAAAGATGTAGCTGTTCAAGAAAGCACATTCCCACTTTGTGTTTACTTGACATACAGATAAATGTCAGCAGAGAGAAGGGTATAATATTTGAAAAAATCATTTACCCAACACAGTTGGAATAAAATTGCACAGCATTCATTCGCTGATAGATACTTTTTAAAGATTTAAGACCCTCATAACAGAATGTTTAAGCCCCAAGTACTATGCTAACCATAGCTGAAGAGAAGGAAAAGATATTTGAGTCCCACCTCCAACCTCTACAACTGAAAAGAATCAAAAGGGAAAACACACACACACAATATAATTCTAATTTACAATGATTGTAATTTGCAGGTCCTGAAACCTGCTGAGGACCCTTGTAGTTATTCATCAATGTAAAGACATAGGAGATAGATGAAATGTAACAGATAACATGCTTCACTTAAGTTGGGGCACTGTGGCACTCCGTACAATCACAGGTGTAAGCGGGTCACAAGCTGGGCAAAAAATCAGATTAGTAGGTTCCTCCTGTGAGGATGCTATAGCACAACTGAGTATGATTTTTTTCTCCCTGTTGTCTTCCTTGCTAGCTAACATTAGCAACAAATGAAAAAGGAGGGACAAAGGAATGTTTTAAAAATGTAGTCACCATATTCATTGCATGACTGACTGCATGGCTACTTCCGCAATTTCTTGTTCAAGCGAAGATATGACTACTTCTGACTCTAGATTCTGTGGACAATGAACATTGATTTTTTTTTTTTTTTTTTTAGTATCTGGGATCTGGGTGACAATTCTGCCAGTTAGGGATTCTGATAACATCAGCAACTGAATACACACATTACAACAATGGCTCTTTTGGAGAGGTCTTCCTCCACCTTTTTGTAACACTGATATGCAAAGGAAAAGGGTCAAAGTGGCAGATGTCACCAAACTGTCTTTAAAGACAGTCAATCTAAAAATTAACCATGAACAAACTTCATTGTTTCAATAATGATTATTAACCTAGCTCTGGATAGTATTTTTATCTAAAGAAGTTCATTTGAACTAGAAAAATAAAGTTGTAGAATTGTAACTGTGACAGTTTATGCCTTACACCAGGGTCTCTTCAACAATAGCTGCTAAAGGCAGAAACAACTATAAATATCTTGGCCTTGGCTGTTAGGGTCTGATTATGAGCACAGTGGTGGAGAATTCATGGATTATTCATGTATAATTACAGAATACAGATAGTTCTTTTGCCCTTTTAAATCATCCCTCTCACCCATTATGGCCGATAACAACTGAAATAGCAATTGTCATAGTGGGCTTTGTCATATAGAGTAAGTTCTAATCAATAATGATGAATAGCAAAATTTACCATCACACAGTAGAAGGTCCGGTGGCTCTCCATCCATAAATCTGATTCAATCCTAAACTGTACAGATGCAGGGTTGGAATTTGGGAGAATGTGTGTGTAAATATCCTTTCTTTTAAACCAATTCCTTGCTTGTAGTTCTCTATAAAGGTGTTGGGGGAGGGGGAGAGACAAAATGTGCAATATGTCAATTCCAATAATCCACATGCTTCTAAGACACTTTATTTATTCACAATGGGGTGAAGCCTAGGTTGCTTTCAAGGTCAATTTCAGGTGAAAGGGGGGGTCATCTAGAGGTCACGGCAGCTCCCAAGCAGGTCAATAATGCCTCTTCACTTCCAGGGAAGACAAGCTGCTCACACCCAATCAATCCACCCAAGCTGCTACAGTACCAAGCGTAATGAACAGTGAATAAATGTAGCCTATCATCACAAAACATGCTTTCTAAGTACCTTCCCTTTTCATGTAAAACCTCGTGCTGTCAAATCCTACATTCACTCATCCAACAGTGAGTAGCCAAAGTGAGAAATCAGGCTCTCATTGGGGTTGGTAAAAGGTCACAGCTGACAGTCTCGGAGGTTAAACTGCTGAGTTAAAATACTGTTCATTCCCCACTGTAGCTTTTTGCTAACTACACTTCTTTGTGTTACAGTCAAGCAGTATATCAATATGCCCCTCCTTCTAATTTATTAGCAATTGTTGAGTTGTATAGAGAGGAGGGATGGGGGGGGGGGAAGGAGAGGATTGATCTTTTGGACATTTTTTTTTCTTTTACACTTCAGACACTTCTAAATCTCTATCTGCTGTATACTAAATGCCCCCATCGTGGGCAGAGCTGTCTGCCTGCACTACATCATAATTATTAGAGGTATAATTCTTGAAAAGAGAACAGGCCAGTTTGTCTGAAACCCCAAAGGCTTGGGGTCCGTCTACTGAAGGCTTTAGTTCTTTTCTCCCTTGTGTTAATTAGCCTCATTCTCACTGTGGGGACTTTTTTTTTTGCCTCATTATAGGAATTAGGCTAGGTCTCAACCTGCTTGCAGTTCCAGTCATGAAGAAAAATTTTGCTGAGGAAAAAAAAAAGAAGAATTGTTAAAACCCATTCAATATGTTCAATTTCATCTCTTCTGCAGGATACATTATGTATAATCAAGGCAGAGCTTTATAATGATCTTCTAATCAATTTCACTAACAGTCCTTAACCTAATATTATCATGATATTTTAATAAGATTTGTTCAATCCTGTATTTTCCCCAGGATCAAAGAATGTTTACTTTGCTAAAGGTATTACAGCTAACACAATGAATGAAGGATCACTGGTTTAAAAAAAGATACAATATATTAGGTGTTCATTGGTATCAAAATATACCAATTTGCTTAAAGATTCAGAGCAATTGCTTAAAATCAATTTCTAGTTATTAAAATTAAATCCAATTAAACAGAATGCTTTTTATTGAAGTGCACAGTATTTTATTTAAAGATAGCCATTTGAGGAAGGAAAAAAAATCCAAGCTCACAGTAAAACCATGAATAAAATAAAGTTTTATTTACATGCATGGTACAATGATAATTTGACTCCACAAAATTGCCATTATCTCTTTACATCTTTAAAAAATGCATTCAGAGATTTCTTGTGGAAAATATATCTTTTCTACCCTCTGTATGCTTTCTCTCTCAGTGGGACTGAAAATAAAATGTTATGACTTAAATCACGAGAGGCTAACATCATTTTTAGCAACAAGGGCTGCATAATTTCAAGACTATGAGTGAGTAGCTGACTTTAACTAAAATGTTTCAGTTCTCTGCATATATAGGTACATAAATAATTCAGAATTAATCCCTGCAGAGGGGACAATGGGAATCGTAAATTATCCATGTGCCGTCCTCAACATTAGAGGCAATGAACCTATAGTAACAAACTATGAGTGTTACTCATTACATACATTTCACAGACACCTTAACCTTTTGAATATTAATTTCCCTCTGCAGCTTGTAGCTAGGCAGTATAATTTCCCTTCCTGCTTCATTCTCATTCTTTGCTTTCAGTGTGTGAGTGTCTGTGTAAGAGAGAGATTTTGAATGTGTGAGTGCAAGAGAAAAAGAGAAAGAGAGAGACTTGAACAACACTTCAGTGAAGATAGAGATGGAATGGTGAATAATGAAAGCATATTGATTTATTTTGTAAGAAAATAGTTACCAGAAAGCATCTATTTGTAAAAAGCCAGATAGTTGTTGTAGGAATATTGCTGATATAAAAATCTACATAAGGGAAGTTTATAAATATAATTCCAACTGCACTGCTTCTTATTTACACAGAATTGCTGTTTAGCCCTCAAAATAAATGGGTTATTTAGTATTTATCTCAATGGGATGTGCATTGTCATGGCTTTTTTCATAACAAGAGAGCAAATCACATGATATCTGCAATTGCAGATGTTTTTGCTTCTTTATAAAATGATGCATGAGACACTTAAAAATAGGTACATGTACATTTGGAACGATCTGTTTATAATCTTATGGAATTTCTCTTCCCCTTTCAGCATAGCATGAAATATACCTTAATTTAAGAGTATATAGTCAATAATTAAATAAAAGATTTTTCTTATTTTACTTCTCGATAGGGATCGGCTTGATTTGAAATATATAAGGTAGCGCTATATCATGAGACAATCTATTCTTTTAAAATGATTAAAATAGGCATTGTTATTGACACTGCCTAATACCAAAAGGTAATTAGCATGATTTATGCCATTACAAATCTAAATTGCAAAATTATGAAAGTATGAATTTTCTGAGCACTTTTTAGGGTTTTTTTAAAGACACTAACTTACCATGCACAAGAAGGCTAATATAAAAATAGGTGGGATATTTTTACATTTGAAGTTCAGCATAAAACACACTTTGTCTAATCACATACCTTTTTGCTTTATAAAATTGTTCTTTCATTGATTCTAATGAGAGTTTTCACAGAGTAGAATACAAGATTACGACATGCAATCACAAAGTCCCTTGATTAATTTTGATTAAAATATATAGCAAGGGGGTTATGAAGATTTTAATTAGCCTGAATACTCCATTTTGAGAGTTTTAGTTCAACCTGGCCAGAGTAAAGACTAACTCTTTATGGGAAAAAAGACTGTTTCCTTCATAATTTTTTTAAGGGGTGCACAGATGTTGTCTTCCATTGTAAATTGTCAATATTCTGTACTTTGCCTTATTTTTTTTCTTTTCCTTGTACCTCTGTTAAGTATAAAAATATGCACAATAGTTTTGATCAATGTTACTGGCACTATCTGGAATGCACAAGAACTGAAAGGGTTGCCCTGTTTTAAAACACCTGTGTATAACCTCTATTGATCTCTGTTGACATGAGTTTTTGTGTTAGCATAGAGAAATGTTAGCTCATTTTAGGAGAAAGGAAATTATATGCATTGTTTCATTTGCAATAAAAATGTTCAGAAACATTTAAAATCAGTTTGACAGGGAAAAATGTCAAAAGTAGTCATTGTAAATACATTTTGTTGGAATCTGTTGCCATTGAGTTTAATGGGGCTTATTTTATAGTAAGTTTAGACCTGTTAACAGTTTTATTGTAACTATATGATTCCCAGAGTATAAGCAGGGCTGATCGTTTAAAGAAAATGAATTAAACTGCTAACTTTCTAATAGTTGGAGGTTTCACTAAAATGCAAGCCTGGTTATTAGAGAAAGCTATTTACGTTTTTGTTCCCGTCTATCGGAAAACCACATTACAACATAATGCCTGCCAGAAATTATGTTAAGTACCGTGTGGGCACATCTTCATTCAGAAAATAAAAGCAGAAAATGTGGTTTTGCTGGCGCGAGAAAAACGTACAAAATAAATATGCAAACATTGAATTTATGCTAAATGGAAGTAGTTAATTGTGTGCTAAGAAATAAATCAAGTTACCCCACTTGACTTGGAACTTCTCTTCTTAGTGTAAGAACCCTCATAAACCACAGCTCAATTATTCAATTTCCCACACTAATTATAGAAACTACACATTTCTTGGCCTCAAGCAGTAGATGATGTATCTCTGAAGGGCAACACAAAATTTGTCATAATCTTGGGTTCACTTTATTTAATGAGCATCTGAAAAATAAACACAAATACTTAGGAACTTACAGTTCCTAAGTTACAGGTAGCAATAGGGCTTTCTCTAAACAGTTTTTTTAAAAAAAATTATATACAACTCATGGCTGTGAGCATATAAATACTCCTTCCTCTTCCTATATACCCCACAACAACCCTGTGAGGTGAAGTGAGCTGAGAGAGAGGTCCAAATAATTCAACTGGATTTTTACACTCACAATAGGACTAGAAGTCATAATGTCCTGGATGCTAGGCCAGCACCTTCACTGCTACATTCCAAATTAAATCGGCCTTTCCTAACTGAATGTTTCATTTAAAAAAATATTGATAATATTATATGCAACTTTATATGCAATATTATATAATTACTTGAGGTTATTGGGACTTATGGCAGAACGAATGGGTTGCAAAAATCAAATTCCATTTTAAAACAACCTAAAACCACGGAGTCCTATCTGCATTTCTGAATTAGGTTGGTGCATCTACAATTTTCAGCTAGATTGCTTCTGTTTTGTCATCATGAATTCAAACTGATTTTAAGGTGGGGTGGGGAACCTATCTATTCTGAATTTCTTTCTCATTATTGTGCCTAATATACAGTTAGGACTGTAGGCTACCACATTGTCTTCCATTGGAAAATTCTCCTGCTGCTCTGCTCTCTCACCTTTCATTTGTTTGTTTGTTTATGTATTTATTTTACCGTATGACGTTCTACAGAGGTCATGAAATCACCAATATAAAGCACTAATAAAACACATGATATATATAAAAACAAATGAAACTTTAAAAACATCAGCATATACATGTATTATAAGTATGTGGACAATACAATGGACAAGATAAAGTATTAAATTAAGGTAAACCCATGATAGAAATAGCCATAAAATGGTGCAATAGGATAGATGTTACAGTTCAATATCTAAGGAAGATAACCATCTACTGCTTCTGTACTAAAAAAGAAATTGCTAATCACTTTTGTTCCTCTTGACAAGTTTTCCTGGACCCGTGTCCCTCCTGGCTTGTACTGGCATCCTGGGAGGTGACGCGAGGCTGGCTTCAGGGAATTGTCAATGCT
>JAPKID020008030.1:0-10056 GCA_026931265.2 Tropidonophis doriae
GAACTAAAATCCACTGCTCATTTTGGAATTAGTCCCTGAGATCCTGCGAGGCTGAAATTCCTTTTGTGATGAGATCATGATGTCACCTATTAGAGGCCACTTATGTCACTAATTTATGAATTCCATTCTTTCCCCCTTCAGTAAAATATTTCCTTTTGTACTATTTGAACAAGGTCCTGCATCTCTTTCCGATCTTCATGGATTTGGTGAATAAGAAATACCATGTTTTCACAAGGTGATGGTTTGATTTGAAGAAGGAGAAAGAAAGAAGAGAGAGAGGGAGGGAGGGAGGGAGGGAGGGAGGGAGAGATTGAGATTCAAAGAGCAGGACTTGTACTAAGTTTTGAACCAGAGCAATGACTCACCTTTGAATCAAGGAACATTTTGTACTCTGCATTTAAATGAAACAGAAGCTGAAGCAACAGGAGTGTAAATAAACTGAACAATCGTCCATAAATTTCTATTCTATCAACTAGCACTGTGGCTCCTTCTACTAAAACACAATCTGATGCCTGTATACTCAAGAGCAAGGCTTGGTTGGAGGAACCAAAATAGGGCTGCATTCTAAAATTAAAAGATTTTTTGCACACTCCTTATCTCAAGGCTGCTGTCGTGGTGGTTTTTGTCAATGGCTACATAATTAATACTAAAAGAAATATTTTTTTAAAATAATCTGGCAGCTAAAAATCTCCATTTATGTGCGGTGTGGTTTAATTTCTTAGCCATGCTCAAACTCCCCACTGCTACATCTGGGCTTTGTGGACATCTCTACAAGCACATTGATATGCAACCAACCTAATCGTGCTCAATATAGGGAGCCCTAATCTTGACTAACTGACAAGATTTAAATTGAGGACACATCTTCTGCTGATTAGCTCCCACACCCACAATTATGCAACTGGGGTGTCAAGCAAGGTTTAACATCTCCACTGATTCTGGTCTCAGGAGAAATCTGGGAGGAAATGCAATCGCTTTTAATAACTGCTACCTTCTGAACATGCAGCCTCCCCAGCTGCACAATTTCCAGCCATTGAAGCTCCCTTCAAAATTAACCTTTCCAGTGAAAATATAATTTCACACAAAATGAACCACCGAGTGATTTTCAGCATAATTTATTCAAATTGCTGAACTCAGAATGGCAGAGCAATCTGCAGTCCGAACAGACCCATGAATCAAGAAATAAAAAAGTTTATGTACCCAACTGTCTCCTGGCAAATATGGGACTAATTTTAAACATTCCCAGAATTCTTTGTGGATGCTACACTTCAGCACCTCATTAAAATTCAATTGATCTGAATTTTTTGCAAATAAAATTTGATTGCTTTCCATATTATAAAACAGCATGTGCTACATTGCTCTGAAGCACCTATTGGGCAACATATGTGTCCAGTTGATCTGCATTACTCCAGTGTACAGCGGAAAGTCCCCATCTTCTCTTCCTCCCCCTCCTTCTTATATGTTTAGAAGAGGTGTCCATAGATTTCCTTTAAGATCACAACAATGTATGAAATATTCAAATGAGTTGAATCTCTTAATTCTCTTATAAGGTATTTTAGCCTTATGAGATACAATTCTTTGATTTTAAAAACGTGCTATACATTTGGTTACAAATTGGAGTGCAACTTCACATGTTCCAAAGATGAGAGCTGAATATTCTATCTAGGAAGTTAATGACTTTCTAAAAAAATACATTTTAAGTATTTATCAAAGTTGAACATGGCAGAATGAAGAATACATCATATTAATTCCTTGGCTCCAGGCAGGTATTAGACACTTCTAAAGTCTCAGGTCCATCCTTTGCAAGGCAATGTGTTATTCCTTTGCTACTGCTCTGAAAAATTATCTGTACACCAGCCTGGTGTGAGCACCCCTGTTGCCATCGGTAAATCACTTCCATTCTCTTTATTCCATGGCTCTTTTATACGTGCGACAAGCTAATAATAAGTGGCAATTTCCTTGCTGAGCCTCCTCTGAATTCTAAAATCAAGGATCAAGGTGCTGCCTCTGTACACTTTCTGGTAGCCTCATCATTGCACAGAGCACTTTAATCCACTCAGTTTTCCATCCAACGTGCAAGTTTGTGATGTGAAAGGTAGAACTCTCATTTGTGAAGAATGGCATGAAAAGGTGCTGCATTAGGAGATTATCAAAATGGGTTGCAGATAAATTAACAGGGGAACAAACAGGAAATATATATGATTTGATCAACCTTTCTATTACCCAGCCTTAAAATTAAATTTGGGGATGCCTTATCCTGCCTTCACTTGATTCTAGCTTGTTGATCTGAGTTCTTCAAACAAATATCTGCTTCTGTATAGATGTAGATTTTTTTTTCCAGGAATGAACAGAATAATGTCATGAGTGCTCAATCACACCTGCTCGATTTATCCAATCAGGGTGTTTATATCAGAAGCTGCACCTGAGAAGTTGCTGATGCAACACTTGGCATTGGTAACTGCACCAAATCCAATGCAATTCCCCAGCTGCTGCCCAGCAAAATTCCTGTTAATACAGGCACATAGTAATTTTGGTCACAAGTTAGCAGCTGATCAGGTTCTCAATGGAACAGCATAAAAACCAGTTCATCCTACTGCATTCCAATATGGGATATGATCAGTTAGAGAAGTACTGAACTCTTACAAGTCATAAAAAACAAAAATCTTGGTAACATCCAAAGATACTTATTCAAAATTTTGAAAAAAAGGTTCTTGGATGAGAAGCAAAACGTTTTCAAAGAAAAACAAAGGAAGTCCATTTGCTTTTTGAAAAAAAGCACCTTTGGGACAACTATGACCTGGAAGACTGAGAATCTCCCTAGACACCATTTCTTCCTCAAATGCGTACTTGAGGATACACTAAACATGGGAGCCAAAATAAGGGCAGGCTGATGTACAAAAGCCTCAGTAGCTATTTTGCAAGTCCTAAATATCTACCTTAAGGAGCAACTGGTTTCATGTTTCTGTAAAAGGTTTATGGTAAACTTGAAGGTCCTTTTCTGTGTAGGTGTTTGTGCGCAATGCCTTCAAGTCAGTATTCATAATCATAATCAAATTTTATTTATACCCCGCCCTTCTCCTAAAAAAGGACCCAAGGCGGCGCACAGGCCAATTAAAACAGTATTGACTCTCGGTGACTGCTTGGATTAATTCCTAAAGTTTTCTTGGCAAGATTGGTTTTGCCTTCTTAGAACTGAAAGAGGAAGACTGGGACTAGATCAGCCAGTTGACCTAATGCCTAAAGTGGGACTACACTTTAGGCATTAGGTCTAAATGACTAAAGTGGGATTCACAATCTCCAGGTTTTTATCCTGGTACCTTAATCATTACACCAAGCTGGTTCTTTCTAGAAATTGCCACCCAAAATTGAACAAGTACTTATCTTCCAACCTTTCTGCTAATATTTAAACTTTCTTTTTCCAAACAGCATTTAATCATTAAATTGGTTTTCAGATTATAGAATATGTATTGCTTTAAAACTGTCATTTAACATATTTAATTTTCTTAGAATTGTCTTCAAAACTTTCAAGTTACTTGCTCTGTTTCAGAAGTACCTGCTATTAAGTCCAGGATAGTGATGAATTATTTAAGAAAACCCAGGGAATTATATGGTAGTAGTTTAAAAAGTCTTTTTAAAAATCCTGGAGATTTGATGCTTTCATATAATTGCCCATTGCCAATATTTGTTTCACCTGGAATGAAGGGTTCCACTGTGAGACTGCTTTTCTCAAAGTTGCCTTTTAAAAACACAGAAGAGTAGGAAAACTATAGAAAATTGTCAACTATGTATAAATAGTGCTAGGAGGATTGCAAAGGCCATCACCGCAATATTTTTACCCCTGCAACACAGCAGATTCATCCAAGATACTAGGACAAAACAGGACAAAAGTCATCGAAGGATAGAAAAATACTTCTGTGAATAACCTTTAATCTCCACATTTTCTGTCTTTTATGCCAATGGCATTTCACTTATTTGGTGCTGTCTTCTGCTCTCTAATTCTCTGTGGAAGATGTGTCATCCATGCTTGCTAAGTCAGCTGTCACTCATGTTTGGCACTTCAGCTTTATAAATCAGGATGTCACTTCAGCTGTCCCTGATGGATCAGCTGTCCCTGAAATCCAGGACATTTGCCATCACATTTTAATTTGTTAGGGCTATCTCTTACCCTTCTAGCTAGCTCAAACTAGATAAACAGATCCATATACCCATCCTAGATGTTTATTCCTCATTTTTTTCTCCATTACACATCAAATATCTCCCTGGATATTTTACATCTCTCATAAAATTGTATTTCTCAGACTATGCAACAGAACTTCTGGAATGTAAAATTAAATTGAAGTTAGTCTCAGTTATATACTGGGGACCGCAGATATTTTCACTTAATTGATAATAAATTAATAATAAAGCTATTATTTCACCTTACTGTGTGTTTTTTTCTTGCCATTATTCCCATTAACACTCTGCCTCCTACAAAGATGAAGCTCTGCATTTGAAGGTTTCCAAAACTGGGGGAAAAAATCTTTAGACAGGTTTGTATTCCCCATATGGATTTGGCTCATAATTAGGCAACACTAAGATTCACAACTCTTGAGCCCTCGTCTGGTATTGTAATTACAATAAACTGGAAATAAATTACAAGAAAACAAAGATTATGGTCTTTGCAAAAAGGCCAAACTCTATTCGTGGTATCTAAATGGCCATAATCAATGGTAGGATTCAGATAGTTTGCACCTATTTGAGAGAACCATTAACTAACCAGCCGTTAGAAGAAACAGCCTTTTGTTTTTCTCACTTTACAGAGTTAATCCTGCCAGGAAAGCAGGAAGACGACATTCTGTGTGCCTCTGTGTGTTGTTTCTAGCCTAATTCTTATCTTTGTTGCATTGCTTAAGTGTTTTCAGAAACTGCCTCTGTTGTTAAGCCTTGTTACATTGTAACAGCCAATGGTTCTTGGCAGTACACCCAGACTTAAAGAGCTGCTTCTCTGCAGTTTTTCCTTTTTCTTTGCTGGTACTTTTATTAGGGGATTGACTTTTTACACTGCTTTACTGGTTGCTGGCACTGTCCTTTTGGGATGCACTTCCAAAAGGCAGAATGCAAGCTTGGCACTGATTTTTTTTTAATATTTTTTTTACTGAGAGCATGTGATTTTTTCCTTAAATCTGGATGATTTCCTTATGATATCTTGTGAGGCCAGCCAGTATTTTTAAGTAGTGCAAATGTATCTAAGGATTGCTTCTCCCATGTGGGAAAAGGTGCTTTGTCAGTTCACTGAGCACAGGAATCTTTTGTCTATGGGGATTCTTCAGTCATCTTTGGTTGTGCCAAAGGTGCTTTTTTCAAGAGGCAGCTGGAGTTCAAGAGGCTTCCATTTGCCTCTTGAAAAAGTATCTTTGGGGCAGGAGTCTCTTGCATTGCTTCAGAATGGCGGAGGCCCAGAATTGTTCACTGAAAGTAAGATGTTTTTTAAAAGGAAGTAGAGGTGTGGATCATCCCTCCAATTTGTTTTAGCTTACTCTCATGGTAACAAGGCTTAGTAACATGGCACCAGACTTGAAGTTTATTTAGATATCTGTGGCATATCCAAATTTTATTGCGATCCTAACAAAGCTTGGGAGGGCAGACGTTTGAACCTGGGTCCTCTATATACTTTGTTCATTAGTCTCTTTAGCTCTGCATTTTGTAGCCCAAGTGTGCTCACCCACTTTCTGGAGAGCTTAAATGACTTCTCTGCTAAAGGGTTTCACTTTATGAGCAAGAGATGACTGCTGATAGTTATTGTTGCATTTCAACTCTTTCAATTCCTCAAGGTGCTCTGGCACCCTGCCTGATTTGTAACTCCAGGTTGCAAGTATTGCTGAGGAAAAGGAAGGCATTCAGACAGAATGGTTTAGGTTTCCATGATCGCTGTGACTGTCATTGATCTTCAGTCTGTATTCCCCATGTCTAATCTAATGATTGGTATTTAAGGCTACTTTTGCAAGCAAAGAAGCTTTTTGTATTTTTCTACAGGTACCATATTTTTGGGAGAATAAGATGCACTGGAGTGTAAGACACAGCAAGATTTTGAAGGCAAACTTTTTAAAAAAGGCAAATTTTTTAAAAAAGTTTTTGCACTCAGCAGACCTTCCAAAAACAGTCCGTTTCCCCAAAAAACTGGCTCATTCCCCCCCCCCCCAAAAGGGCATCAATAGCCTTTAGGAGGCTTATAGAGTGCTCCTCTATAGGGGCTGGGGGGCAAAATTGAGCAAAAAACCAGCCCATTTTTCACTCATTTTTGCCCCCCCCCCCGCCCCCAGGAGCACTCTATAAACCTTCTAAAGCAGTAGTTCTCAACCTTCCTAATGCCATGACCATTTAATACAGTTCCTCATGTTGTTGTGACCCCCAACCGTAAACGTATTTTCATTGCTATTCTATAACTGTAATTTTGCTACTCTTATGAATTGTAATGTAAATATCTGCTATGCAGATATTTCGCCCTTAAGCAGCCACAGGAGATAAGCAGTGTCGGAACGGCCCAGCAATTATTGGAAGGATATGGGGTTTGTTTTCGAATCTCTCTGAAAGAGGAACATTGCAGGTGCCTAGATTCTGCGCAGCAACACTGGGGATTCCTTGGAAACACGTGTCTAACCCACCATAGCTATTTTATACAACAAATGTGGCAAACCCTATGCATTGCTTATTCCTTTCCCTTTTAGTATTAAGCTGACCACGGGCCTCACAGTTTATGGATTCTAAGTTTTAGTATAGTCAGACAGTGTGTAATTGACAGACTAGATTTTATCATAGGTTTTATCTGTTTTTCATTTTATTTTAAAATTTTGAATTGGATATTCACTGAGTGTTTTTGTTTGTTCTGGTCTCTGGTCTATGACTGTAATAAATTGGATTAATTGAACTCCTGATGGAAGAGCAAGTAAAAGCTGAGGTTAGGGCAGCCTTGGGGCTATTATACCTTCAGTATACACCAATTGCACCCTTTGACACAATGTTCCTGATATTTTATTACAGAGCCATTGACATTTGCTTTATGTAAGACTTCCATTGAAGACTATTTGGCAATTCAAAAATTTGGAAATTTGACCATATAGCACTTGTACTTCGGGAGTTGCCTTGCTTGCCAAAACATATATTGGATGAAATTCAAGTTGTTAGCTGTCACCTTTAAAGTTCTTCATGATTCTGGTTGTTCAGTGTTTTATGTTTGGAAGCTTTTAGTCTTTTTTTTTTTTTGCTATTTTGTAGACTGCTCAGGGCCTTCATAAATTTAGAGGCATACAAGGTAGAGAAATAGAAAAGAGTAGGCAAATCAAGACACCGATAACTGGAAAGGGAAGCTATTGTTTTGTTGATGTGAAATGAATATAGGGGCACAATCAGTACCATTGTTTTGCATATGTAGCGTTAGCATTTGTAATTAGGATAGTTAGGGCACTATTAATGCAGAAGCACTGGATTAAAGTTCCCTTAGCAGAGAAGAATGTAGATGTGCTGAAATAGCCTTAGTAATATCATCCCACTGTATTTTCTAATGCTACATTTTGGAGGTAAAGGTCATGATATGATGACTGCTATCTTTATCATTCCAATATAACATTGCTGGGGATATATAACCCATCATCTTGCTTACATTTGGGACTCTTTTGCATACTTTGACCAAAAGCTGTTGATCATTATAATTATTTCTGTCAATAAAATATACTTTGTTATATCTATTTCAAATGCTTTGGTTCCTTATTGAAGTGGGCATTTCCCCCATAACACAGCAAATTACCATATTTTTCAGACTATAAAACACTCCGGATTATAAAATGCACCTAGTTTTTGGGGAGGAAAACAAGAAAAAAAATCTTCCCCAGGAAGAAGAGGCTCATCTTAAAGAGCATCGTTGGGCAATTATCTGCAAATGCAATTAGTGCGGAGAAATATTTACCCTTCGCCGCATAAATTGCCATCAGGTCGGCCTTAACAGCAGCTCTCCCCATGTTCAATCGAATGCATCCCTCGTCTTCTGCCAGTGGAAGACCCCTGGTTCTCTTTTTCATCCCTCTCCGTTCCTCTACATGCCACAGAGGGCGGAGAGGTCTGTGGGTGAGGAGAGGTTGACTTTATAAGAATTAAATCTATTTTATGCTACCACAGAAGACTGGATATTAGTCATAAGAGATTTAAACAATTTTTGAGGCAAAGGAAAGTTATTGGAAAAAAGGTATGGAATGTCATAGGAAGCAGAGAGAATGGAGCTTACTGAGAACTTTAATTGTCCCACAAAGACCTTTACAATTACAGAACTAGTAAAAAATAATCTAGGAACATTTGGGGGTGAAAGCCCTTATTGTTTGCATAGCATTTTCAGACTTCATAATAGTAAAAGAGAAATAGTTTCTCATATGCAATTAAAGTAAAATAGGTGGCTGGGTGTTGCAATGTTGAGGAGAGAAATAAATGCTACTTTGAAAGATTAGCTGTTCTGTGGCATGAAATAAAATACTGAAAAACTTGGATTCAACAGGGTGTATGGGTTTAAGGGTGTTACAGATATATTTACTTTATTTTATTTTATTTATAAAATTTATTTACCGGTGATCTTAACAGGATAGCTCTGGGCAATTTACAATCATAAAATAATATTTATATACTGGTACATTAAAACATAAGTAAGGTAAAACCAACCATTAAAATATATGCTTGTGAGACATAAATCATCATAAACAAGTTTGTATTTAAATAACTTTAGGGCAAGCAGGTTGCATTTCCCACCAGGGAATAGGAAAAGGCCAATATTGTTTTATTATTATTGGCTTTATCAGATATGGCTGCTAGAGATACTACAGAATTACAATTGGAAACAAATATCAAAGGTGACAAAACTACTTCATATCAAAAACTAAATGCAAAATCATATCAATATTATTAGAGACTATATTTGTTGTTTCAATTATACCACTACAAAACTTCAAACTGCTTTTCAGATAAGCTAAACTAAAATCATAAGGGAAACCATTAAATCACATATTAGAGTTTAAGAACATTCTTCTTGGACTGATACCCATAACTGTAAAATTCCATAACCAGCAAAGTATATTGGATATACATGTTGTGAAAATAGACAGAAGATCACTCTTAGGTTATGACTTTTGTCAAGCGCAGAAATCAGGAAATCCAGGTAGTTCAAAAGAATATAAGGATTTATTGCAAGCTTAATCTCTCTACAAAAATCTGAACTACTAATAGTCAAAGCAAATTGGCAGCAGCTGGAATGAAATTCAAGGAGAGCTGATCTCTTATGGGCAGGAAGGAACTCAAGACCAATATAACATGGAAGGAAATAGCTAACTCCAGTATCCCCTCCTGGCAACTGGCAGCGCTGGTGTCCATAAAGTGACAGCTGCCAGCCACTCTTCATCCAGCTTGTCGTGCTCTGACCCAGCAGCTAAAGGAAGACCTGAAGGGAAGTGCATGAGTCAAAGATTACGAAGACAAGCTGATGAAGAGGGAGGATTTGGTGTGGAAGGGAGATAAACGGTATATTCCAGCCAGCCAAAGGACCCAGATCCTACAAAGGAGCCACAACGTAAAACGAGCAGGTCACTTGGGGTTTGTAAAGAGTCTTCACCTGGCAAACATTATTCAGAACGACACACCTGAGACATCAAAAGTGCTGTAGAATATAACTTCAGAACACCTGCTTATACTTTAAAGGTAATTTGGCCAGTGGCTTCCTTTAATCAGAAAAAAAATTTCTAGCTTCTGCTGCTCATTTTAGGATGTGTAATAAAATGAACGTTATTTAATTTTCTAAAATAAGTAAAGCAGAGTGATGTTAATTAAAACTTAATTATAGTATAATGAATCACATTCAGAATAGTAAGGCAACTGTGATAATCACTGATTATCCTCCTGCCTGTATGCTGTTAACTTCAAACTGTGGCTTTCCCCTTCAGTTAAGAGAGGGACTTTCCCCGGATTCTTTACTTTTACTTTTACTTTTATTTGATTTATATAACCGCCCCCTCTCCCCAAAGGGACTCGGGGCGGTGCACAGGGATTTAA
>JAPKID020008031.1:0-10056 GCA_026931265.2 Tropidonophis doriae
ATTCTCTTGTTTAGTTATTTAACTGGCTTTTCTTCTGAAGTTTGCTTCTGGAGAATCTCCCTTTTCACTACTGGCATCCTTACAAGGATAGGGCCGTGTTTTCCATACTTAGCAACTGGTAGGGTTGTGGCATACAGCTCCCAAAATTCTTGGCAATCAACGCTCTTGTGAACTGAAATCCCCAGATCTGGAATAGGCCATAGTTGGGAAGCACTGGGAATATGTAAAGCTTCTTGTACATTCCCCCCAAGACGTGAACTGTACCTTCCAGAGGGAAATGCAGAATAGAATGTGGCTGTCTGTTGGAGTTGGGTGTTCTCATTTTGAAACTAAATCAAAATGAATGATCAAATTGATTTTCAAACCAATTTCCAATTATTATTTTGACATTTACTTGGAAATGTTTACTTTGACAGAAAGCGTGTTAGAAATTCCAGGTTTTAAGAAAAAAAAACTATTTAAACGTGATAATTTATGTAGATGTTTTTTTGTAATTAAAAAGCAGTTATTAATGTGGAAATGGGAGAAGAGTTATGAATGCATTCACAGTGATGACCAGGTAAAAGAATTGTCCATTCCCTACTTTCCATGAGGTTAAAATATGTCTCGATCTAGTCTCTTCTTGGCCCATCTTGTATCATGGATCTTTTCCTGTCTTCTGTTTCCAATTTAAAATTTCTGACCTTCCCCTAGTATAGGTATAAGAGTAACATGAATATTCAGCCATAAGGAATGCTTGCCATTAACTTATAAAAAATCATGTTGAACTATCCTTATATACATGAGTCAGGGTTCATACAGGAAGATTCCCATCTTAGAATTAATAGTTAATAAAAGTATAAATAAGGAAAGAAACTAGAGAAGACATAACCTTACCATTTAAATATAGTCTATTTTATGGCTAATTATTGTTATTTTTCTCAGAAACGGGAAGGAATCCTCCAGTCCCGGCAGATCCAAGAGGAAATAACTGGCAATACTGAGTAAGTCAAGGTTAAGACATACCAGCTTTACCAACCTACCTTGTAGATTACGGGTTCCACTAATGGAAATTTCAAACAAGCGTCACTCCAAATAATAAAGAATAGAAATAATGCAAAGACGTGGAGATGTTCTCAATGTAGGTATCTTTAAAATAAAGTAATTCCTTAGACAAGAAGGTAATTTCCCCATATATGTTTTAAGGAGTTTTTGTGAGTACCAACTTAGAGAGAAGTCCAATTAGAAACAATTCAGGTAAGGGCTTTTTAGTGGCACCAGATTTTCAGACCTCCTACTCCTTGGTCATTCAGACAGCATCTTGTGTGGCTTGTTTCAATGGAATTTTCAGAGTCTGTCTTTTTTGTTTTGAATGTAATTAGCAAGTGCATCTTTAATTTGCTTTGCTTATTTCTACATTGAACAAAATGTATTAAATGACTCTTAAGAGGACTCATACAGTTAATTGCATTATTTCCTTTCGATAGGGCAATGTCAGGACGGCATGGTAAGTGCACATTGATTATCGACATTTTCTAGATGTTTGTAAATTATTCTCCAATTAATAATAATATATAATTCAAAATTCACATTCTGAATTTTCTTAATTGATCTGTAAATGTATATTTTCTTCCAAAGAAGAATGCTTTCTTAATAATTAGAAAATAATTACATTTCATAAATCAATACTTTGTTATACTTTCTAACCTGCATGGCTAGAGAACAATAGATTTCAAAATAGATCGATGTGAATGTGCATTTGGTAAATAATGGCCAAGAATTATTTGGGTAGACCAAATATTCCTTATTAAATGTAAATGAATGTCGATGACCACCTGGTTTTGGAATTCCTACCCTTCAGCAATGTAGCATTTAACAGGTTGTTCTCATCAACTGTATTGCAGAACGAGATGCATTTGACACACTGTTTGACCATGCTCCAGACAAACTTAATGTTGTTAAAAAGGTGAGTCAAAAGTGTTTTTGACATGTGCTATTTAACTGTCAGAAACTCAGTGATTTTAATTAGAACTAAACTTTGATGTTGCCAAGACATTCCACGTGTTAGTTTTTGTTATATGCTTTTAATTGCAGTGTGTCATCTAAGTACAGAGCAAGGTAGGTACAAGTTCCTTAACTTGAGGCCAAGAGGATGGTCTCTTGAAGAACAACACACCACCATATATGTATTTCAAGGTACACGGCATTACCCCTCTTCAAAAAACTTTCACAATACCTTGAACCCAATCTTTAATATTTAATAGACCCGCAGTGGTTAGAGTACAGTACTGCAGGCTATTTTTGCTGATCATCGGCTTCCTGCAGTTTGGCAAATCAAATCTCACAAGGTTCAAGGTTGACTCAGCCTTCTATCCTTCCAAGGTGGGTAAAATGAGGACCCAGATTGTCAGGGGCAATAAATTGTCTCTATAAACCACTTAGAGAAGGCTGTAAAGCACTATAAAGTGGTATATAAATCTAAGTGCTATCGCTATTTATATTTTGAGTAAATCCAAGATCAGTGGTAGGCTGCAACCAGTTTAATAACCGGTTTGGTGCTCATGTGCTTTGTGCGTGCACACCTAACGTGCTTGTGTGCAGTGTTCAAAGTACAGCAAGTTGAAGCTCAACTGCTTAGCTGCTTGCCTTCTAAGGCAGCCCTAGTAGAATAGCGGAGGCGCAGAAATCAGCTGTGCCATGCAAATCAGTTGAGCCAGAAAGATGGAAATATAGGACAGAATAGGACAGGGGCAGGTGAGTGGGGCCAGCTGATTGTTGGAACTACCAGGTCACCTGAACCAGCAGTAGCCCACCACTGTCCAAGAAATGTTCACAAGATGCTGCCTCTGTCATCGCACCGGATTCTGTTCATGTGGCATCTAATTCAAAAGTATTTGGGCTACAAATTACCTTGCAAAAAAGTAAAGGGAAGCTTTTCTGACCAAACACCCTGCAAAAGGACATGGTAACTACTATCTAGTAAGACTGCTAGATAGCAGCCCACAGATACATTAAAGGTGAAAAGTACTGACACTTTTTCCAACTTTACTACTACCATACAGAACTGAATTAGACAATGAAGTTCCATGAATAACCAAACAGCTCCTCTAGCTCTAAAGGATATTCTTTCAAATTACAGCAGTTGAAATAATCTGCATTTTGTAGAAGTTGATTGACTAAGCGCATAGCTGAACTACAGTACTATCCAAACTTTTGAGAAAATTCCCAGCAATTGCTATTACTCCACTAGCATCCATACTGTGTGTGTGGCTGACCATCTTTGTTATGTCCATGTAGGTGCGAGCAGAGGCTTTTCCTTCTGTCATGCAAGTGCAGGACGTATTTTAAAGTTATTGATTAACGGCTGATAGTTTCCAATGAAGGGGGCTGTCAGCCGGAAGCTGCATGTTGGTTTATAGTCTGCTCTTATCTTGAATAAACAGTATTGCTGGAATTTGGCTCTTCATCTGTTCCCCATGCATAACATTGCAATCGTAATCCTTGGTGCCAACTTGAAATGAGGCGACAGTGGCAAAGAACTGGGAGTAATATCTTTGATTTTCAGATCACATTCCTACTTCTCTAAATAAAGGCTAATCCAGTGGGCTTCTGTTTGGGATTTGGAAACAAAACCCCATACTTTATCGAAATCATGTAATCCCCAACCTACCTTCAAGTCAAGGATATTAGAATCCCAGAGCCCCCAAAACCAAGGCGAATCAACCATGAGTCAGCCATAATGTCAAACAGCTTAAGCAGGGAGGTGCTAGGCAGTAGAATAGGCAGTAAAAGTTATCTCTGGTGCTAATTTACATAGATTACATGCAATCTCTCCTCCAGTTATTTGTGCAACTCAGCATCTGCTCAGTATTATATATAACTAGGTACATCTTAGACAAGGGGTCTCCTTCCTCCATCTGTGCCCAACTAGATTTCAGCAACACATTTCAGGTGTACTTTGTCCTTCATATGTAGAGGAAGTTATCATACTACATGCGGATGTGCCATTCAGCAATGTCAGTTTCAGGTCAAAGCCTTCTACATTCTGGTACTTAGGATCTGGGCTTAGGAAATATTGGCTCCAGTTTTCCAATCTTCCCCTGGAAACTGTGTGCCTCTTGCCTCCCGTCGTATCTCCCTCTGTATAAGTTCTTCAATTCTCTCTTGGCTTTCTGGCTTCTCATTGATCCTTTTGAGTATGCACTGGAGGTAGTGTATAAAAAAATCACCATATGAAAGAGCACCTTATGAAAATCTGAGATGTTTTGCCAGTTTCCCCCTCTACATAAAATAAGTATTTCATAATATAAATACAAATACTTTTCTGTACATTATTTCTAGTAAAAGGTGGTATAGAAAAGGAGTGAAATACCAAAATTGCCATTTCACACATTTGTATTATATGATCTCCAGTTGATCTAGATAAGCACAGCTTCCTTGAAGAGAAAACAGTGGCATTCCACTTTACAACAGCTTATTTGTGCCTCAAATGTTATTTTCTTTCCTCAGTTATCCTGCTGCAGCATTTTCTGTTGCAAAAATACCTTTTATTTATTTATTTTATTTGTGTGAGTGTGTGTGTGTGTGTGTGAGAGAGAGAGAGAGAGAGAGAGAGAGAGAAATATTTCCCAGCAATATATAGTCATTCTTTATTCAGTATTTGGGAGGGAGTTCCATAACATTTTCCTCTTCCTCAAAAGCCAACAAACAAGTGGATTTACTAAATACTAAATTATTTTAAGGCTCAAGTTGCATGTTTTACAGGACTCCGTTTTAAAAAACTTTAAAGCTTATGTTCTTAATTTCTAGACTCTCATTACTTTTGTGAATAAGCACCTCAATAAGCTGAATCTGGAAGTTACGGAACTAGAAACCCAGGTAGGATTATATAGATGCATTTAGAAAAGTAGAATTGTTTCTTAACATTATTCCAATTTGTACCATGTAATCAATGGAGGTGAAAATGTATTGGAGCATTATCTTTTATTTTCTTGCCCAGCCTTATATGTACAAAACAAAAATCATATTTACTAGCTGAAACCGTGGCTATTGATAGACACTTTTTCATATATTAAATTTGTAAAAGGATACAATCAAATTGGGCTCTTGTTGGTTAACAACAAAACTATAACATGATACATAATAGAATGACTAAAACATTTGTGGTAAGAATAGATTAAATGAAAGCTAAGCCATCCATATAAAAAAGTCAGGAAACTTTCGATATGTTTGCCAGCTAGATGACAGAATCCATCTGACCAAGTATGGAATGGCTAAACTGGAACCCATTATGTAGCAAGAATGGACTGGGCCTGTTTGATCCTCCAGGTTCTGTGAACATGCCAGGAGAAAATGTGTCATGATCAGTGGTGGGTTTCCATTTCTTTTACCACCAGTTCTCTCGTGCGAAGCCTATCACCACTACTACTGGTTCATCCGATCTGGGCCGAACCTGGAGCAGCCCACCTCTGGTTATGATGTGTGTTTGTATTAATATTCCATAATACAGAACACCTTTTTTTCATCACTCTGTCAAAAGAAAATTCATAGAATCAGAAAGATCTTGTTTTGTTTGCATTTGCTAGAAAATCCGCTACATCTACACTTGATTTCTCCAACAATAATTGGAGTTAAAGTTTTGAAAATTCCCATGGAAAAGAAAATGCCATTTTTAACCAGAGCATGAATCTATGCTGCCGAAGTTGAGAGTATCATAGAGCTTCTGTGTATTGTAGGAGGTTTTTGTATGCCCTGTTTTAAAATAAAAGCAATAAGATATTTGCCTCCTAAGAAACAATGATGCCTTTGATCCAATGTAGAAATCTAAATTGAATACCCCAGTGAAAATTCCAGCTGCCATATTCTATTTTGCACAGTTTTTCATTTCCTTCATTGATTCCCCCACCCCCACGTTTTTCCCATAAAATCATCTGTGTGAAAGCTGGTGATAGGAAGGAAGTCTTGGCAGGAATTGCATTTAGGAGGAGGAGAAAAAATAAGATACCGAAGAAGATTGCAATATTGTGATATTCAAATGGGAAGAGAATAACGTTTCTTTCTTTTGGTGGCTGACATGTCATATTGTTTACCCAATTGTCATTTTCTGACTCAATATCTACTGGAAGTCCCCCAAAATATGCTATTGAAAGTGGTATTAGCCAAACAGAGAGTTGGATTGCGTTGCCAGAGGCTAAGGGTCAATAACATTTGAAAGGCAGTGTTTCAAATAATGGGGATTTAAAATGAAAGAGGATTTGTGGCAGAGGAATGAAATAATTAAGGTCTGACTAAAGGAGGCTAAACTGATGAAGGAAAGCATTAGGGAGAGTTAGATGATGCTAAGATGAAAATGACTATGCTAATATAACACATAGTTTGAGCATTACCCTGAACCCTGGTTTACCATGTGGTCTAAACCAATTAATTTTATGTTAAAATACAACAATGGGGTTTTCCCCTCTATTTCTGCTCCTTTTAAATTAAAGAAAAGAGTGTCTTGTATCCTCTTTTTCATTAAATATAGAAAAAAACAATACATGTATTGTATTTTTTTTTTAAAAAGATTCCTTGACTTTTGAATGGCAGTGAATTCAGTTTATAGTGAATTCAGGAAAATTCTGAATTCTGTCCAGAAAATATGAGGAGGAAGACTCATTAGATACTTTGACCACCTTGAGTTATTTATAAAAATAATAAAAGCAGAATAAAAACAATCTAAGGCAAACTCGATTTCAGTGTCAAACTCGATTTCATTGAGGGCCGCATCAGTGTTGCGTTTGACCTCGGGAGGTGGGGTGGGGTGGCCAGTTATACATTATGTGGTGCCTGTGGTGGCCTGAGAGCTCTGTCAGTGCAAATGGGCTGTTTCCAGGCTGGCCCCGCGGGCCAGATCTAAGCACTCTGGGCCTTGAGTTTGACACCCCTGAGGATGCCAGCAAAACTGCAGTGATTTGTCTCATGAATTAAAAATGCTTTCAAGTAGAATTGCTGTTTGAGCAAATGGTAGCACTTGTTAATGGACCTAAGCTGATTTAGAAAACAGGAGTAACCCTGCTTACTATTTTATAGGAGGTCTCCTGAGAAATCCAGGGCTAGTGACTAAATTTGCAAAGTAAAAAGAAACGAAAAAATGTGATGACAAGCCATTTTCATACCAAGCCAAGAGAATTATATGGATGTGTCTGCAGAAGACATTCAGCTTGAAAGGAAGCTATTTTTAAAATCTTTTGCTAGGGATGCAACATATGTTAATACTTTTTATGTAACGTGTACAACAGAAACTTGGCTTGCTTGAAGTCATATAGACCAGATATTTATAATATGATTGAGCTTCCCTAGGTCAGGTACTTCAGTTCCTCTGAACCACTCATAAGCACCTGACTCCTACCATTCTTAATGACAGGAACTTCTGTGTTGCATAACTGTTTATACTTAATAAAACTTTAAAATCAAGAAATTACTTTTTTATCATGTCGACGAGTGATCTTTACAAGATTAGATCTAAGAAAGTGTTATTTTAAAAAGTTTGCAGATGGTGTATACCTGGTGCTACTGATGGGTCTTCTTGAAGGTTATTTTGTGCCTCTTCACAGCTTTTTCCTAACTCCTGACAGTTTTGAACAAAAGGTAAACTTTTATGCATTTAAAGAAGAATTAATTTGATTATTTATGTTTATACTGGTCATCATCCTAAAAGAGTTCATAGCACTGCACAAAGAAACCCCTCAATAACTTGATTTAAATAAAGATTAAATAAATGTGACTCTTCTATTTTTAAAGTATGGTATTATTCTGCTTCATTATGCTATGTAGTATCAGTAAACAAGTCCAGAATTGTGAGTAATTGCTTTCTCTTGATTAACCCATTAGGTACTCAATGTCTCATTTGCATTTGAGTTAATGCAAGATGGAGGGCTGGAAAAACCAAAACCAAGGCCAGAAGGTATTTGTTGAATGTCTTGAGGATGCATTTCATTGATAAAGCTGCCTAAAACTTTTATTTCCTAGGAAATAAATGCCTATTTTCATTTGATAGTTTCCTAATTATGAGAATCAATTAATTTTTCACTGCTATTTGTTATGTTCTTAGAAACACAAACAAATGAAATTAAAATAACTTAGTAGATATAAATCTTAAAAGTTTCTTTTTTTCAACCCAGAGGAAATTTAATGATTTCCAAAGTTGATCTTAGCTTTGATGATTTCCAGAAATAATCTCATTTCTGTAAATGCAGATTTTGTAAAACTTTCAAAAGGACATTTACTTATCATAATGCTACTGTAATCACAACATTTTCCACAGGTAACAGATACAGGTACTCCTCAATTTACAGTTGATTGCTTAGTGACCATTCAAAGTTTCAGTGGGGCTACCTGGGGTCTAATCCATATTCCCTGTTCTGATGATCCCATGACTGCACTTCAGGTGCTGGGCAACCAGGCCCCATTGAGAGCCTTTTACAGGGTGCTGTAACATGTGACCATGTTTTATGACTGTTTTGTCAAAAGAAGCAGTTACTTTTGATTTTTAGTAAAATTGGCACCAAATGTCAATTCACATAACAATTGCGGCATTTGCTTAACAACTGCAGCATGTGGCGCAATGGTTAGAATGCAGTACTGAAACTAATTCTGCTGACTGCCGGCTGCCAGCAGTTTGGCAGTTCGAGCCTCAACAGCTCAAGGTTGACTCAGCCTTCCATCCTTCCGAGGTTGGTAAAATGAGGACAAATCGTGGCGATTTGGGCGTGGGGTGGGTGGGTGTTCTGCTCATCCTTGTGCATCTCTCTAATATGACATGAATCACATTTGGGATTGTGGGATTCTATGGAGTTCAACATCAGCTCAGATTAGGATTCAACAACTTTGTTGATAGCCATGCAAATGTTACAGTTTGTCAGCAAGTCCAGGCATAGAATAGGGCATACCCTGAATATACTATTTCCCATCTGGATTTGACAGGGGCAAGAAGGGACAAGTGACAACATGTCTATCACTTACATTAATATATTTGCTGTAGTGTTTTGTCATAGGTATAACTTATAACAATCCATTTTCTCTGGCAAATAAAATTACCTGTTATCTAGGATTTGCTGTTTTAATACTCTTTCAACTTAAATCACTTTTTTCTTTAAAAGGTGTTGTGGGGGAGGGAATTGGATTTTTTCAAATGCCTTAAATAAGTAATAGAAGAGCTGTGAGTTAAGATTAGCAGGAGTTGCTTTGTGTTAACTATTTACTTATGGATTCAAGTTTTGCCTTGTGGCATCAGTCCAACTGAGTGAAGATAGAGTGGGAAGTGTAGAGTTAGGCTGAAAATGGAGAAACATTACAATTCCCTATCCCTTATGGCTCATTAATGTTATTACAACATTTCAGTTTTTCAGATATTTACTGCTTAGAGAAATGGTTGGTTTTTCCCCCTCTGGTATAAATCAAACTATAGAGACATTTCAGCATTCATGTACAATTATTAACATGCTTAATATGAAATTTCCTGCTCAATATGAATGGAAAAACACATCTGTTTTATATGTTGTTACATCTGGGCACAATGCCTATGCTTAAATTTTCCAGCAAGCACCCGTGTACTGAAAAACATTTTAATAATTGCAGAGCGCACATAAAATAGCTTTTAAATTCTTCCCTTGTTTTTCTGAATGAAAAATAGTTAGGAACAAGAACAGAATAAGAAACTGGATATCAGATCTTTTGCCTTTAACAGAAATGGCACCTTTGTCACCAATGAAATAAAATGTTCTTCTTCCAGCTTTCAAGCAGCTTTAAAGAGGCAAGTTCTTATAAATAAAGAGGCAGGTTCAGCATAGGTTTTTTCCTGAGTGCTGTGTAAAAAAAAACATTTATTTTTACTGCCATTCAATATATAGCAATACCTTTCCTCAAAGCTGTAATGTTGTCCTTTCTACCAAGAATGATTGACAGAAGCAGATCCCTTGGCCTTTTTGGACCAGTGGGACATTTAAGACAATGTTGGCCATTCTTTTTTTTTTGTAAACAAAGTTTTTTATTCCATCAAACATAGTACAAATATCAGTTCTTCATACAAAAAAATATTTT
>JAPKID020008032.1:0-10055 GCA_026931265.2 Tropidonophis doriae
AAGCGCCAAATTTCCAAAATTAGGTTTGGGTCACGACCAAATCGGGTTGCGACCAAAGTTATGGAACGAATTATGATCCTGCTGTATCTGGAAATCGCACCAGATAAGCAATCTGGAAGAAAGCAATACCCTAATTAAAAAAAGGCATACAAGAAGCCAAACTCCCACTAAGACTGCAAGACAAAAAGGACTATAAGCAAATAGCCAAACACCACCATTCTACTACTGATAATGTTGCTTAGCCAGGTAATGAAACATCTGCAAAAAAAGAAAGAAAACCCATTAAACTCAGAGACCGCAAAGAACCCAATATATCAGCCTGTATATAATTGTCCTATGAGGGAATAGGCAGTTCCTAAATACGATAAATGAATAAATAAAATATATTCACTTCTATTGGAAGATTTTTTTGAAATCCTGAAATCAGTTTTTTGTCTTGTAATTCTTTCATTCCATTACAGAAGTTTCATGAGCCATTTCAAGTACAATTTTAGCATTAGTATTCAGTAGGAGTCTTATTTTTTTTTCCTGTTGAGAGCCCCATTTCCTACTGAGGGAATATCTCTTATAAGAAACAATATGCTGGTAGTGAGTGCAATGCTTCTTTTTTCTGCTTTCTCTCTCTCTCTCTCTCCCCCCCCTCCAGAAATCTGATGGGAAAATAGAGGTTGTTCTCTCCAAAGTACTAAAGATATTACTTTAATATAATAACTAATCCTTTGTATTCTCAATTTCCCCAATCTTGGTATAATTGAAAAGGCCTTGGATCCTATGCATGTTCCAAATAAGCAATATAGTAATGGGTAATATAATTTGATGTTGATCTTATTATATTCTTTCACCAGTATGTTCCCTTCAGATTAATTTAAGATGATAATTTATTTATGGGCAGGCAAAACAGTATTTCCTACTTGTTCTTCCCCTCCCCCATCCTCTTCATCACTGAATTTGTAAGGAATATTTTCTCCATCTGAAGAGTGTGCTGTCTGTCTGTCTGTCTCTCTCTCTATCCATCTATCTAAATCTATCTCCCTCTCCCTTCCCTCCCCCCCCCATCTTTTAATTGAAGATTTGAAGGCTGTAGATGGCAGGCTAATTGCAACATGCTGACTAATGCGTTCCTCTCCAAACAAGCATTTTAGCAATTAACTAGCTTGTGTGAAAAACACTGTGTAGAAGGATATTCTCCAAATTGTGGTAAATGTATTTCTTCATCAGATACACTGCTGTAATCATTTCTTGTTCTAAATGGCCCCATGGAGCAACATTAACCTTCTGTTTTTGTTATCCTGTGGTTTTCAAACTGTTCCTTCATAGGAATTTGTGAGCATTTTCACTTTTCTAGCTCCTATATTCAATAATTTTTATTTTAATGTAGGAAAAAAATGCAACAAAAATGCAACAATTTCCAACCAAATTTTGGAAACAATACCTGGTGCATATTCCATATAGGACTCTGCATCTAATTTAGTGGGATATGTTAGTAACAAGTGAAGCATCCTTTGCATTGATTCCTCAAATTCAGGAAGGCACTGTTCAAAGGTTTGGTGTGGCTCTCTTTGTAAGCCGCCTCCTTTGAGGTAGAGAACACCCCAGGAGAGTAGAAGCAGTTGTACCAAGTCTTCAAATAGTCCCAGCTGCTTTGTATGTATTGCCCAGGCAATGATGCCCCAGTCTTGACAACAACTTTCAGGCAGTGGTGAAATTCAAAATGTTTTACTACCGGTTCTGTGGGTGTGGCTTGGTAGGCATGGTGTGGCTTGGTGGGGATGGCAGGGGAAGGATATTGCAAAATACCCATTCCCTCCCCATTCCTGGGGAAGAATACTACAAAATCTCCATTCCCACGCCACTATGGGACCAGTCAGAGGTGGCATTTACCAGTTCCCCGACTACTCAAAATTTCCGCTACCGGTTCTCCAGAACCTGTCAGAACATGCTGGATTTCACCCCTGCTTTCAGGCAAGCAAATGGCCCAATCTATAACAGTGATGGTTAAAGAATATAGAAAAACAAGTATTTACACAAATCTATGCAGAAAGTCCAGATATGGCATGCTGATGGTTTTCAGGAAAGTCTTAAACTCAACCTGTCAGTCCTGTAGAAAATAAACCTGTCCAGTGGGGTCCTTGGTGCTCCCTGAACTTGATACAGAGACGTTTCATTACCAAACTAGGTAACATCATCCATGCTGAAAACCATGGATGATCAGCAAAAGCGCCACTATTCAATCCTGAGCTACAAATATTCTCCTTTATCAAAACCTGGATTGATTTCATTATTTTTAGGTAATTGAGGGTAGTGGCCCAAATTATATACCTCCCAAGCTCTGAAAATACCTCAATACTTTGGTATGCTTTTTCAGGACATCCTCTGAGGCAAGATTAGTCCAACATCCAAGATCTTGCGATTAAATTTGTATGATTTGTGTTTCTTGATACATCTCAATACATTTCCAATGGTTTTCATGACATTTTCAACTAGCTTAATCTTCAAGTTTTCTTTTATTGACTCAGACAGATTGCAGGATCTTGAATTCATGGAATTTGTTTTGTTTTGTTTTGTGAAAATATAATTTATATAGGTAGGAACCTGATTATTATGATCAAGCTCTGATCTATAAAAATGATATTTTTAAAATCTTTTTTCACATCATAATTTAGTGATTGTTTTCATCTTCATAGGCATCTCACTATTCTTTTTTTTTTAATCGATGCCCTATGAATGTGCCTAGACACTAAATCTATTATAGTAGAAGGGATCTTGTTTCTGATCTCACCAGAATAACTATGGAATTTCTTGTTCTATGAATCTTGATTAACCTCCTGTCTTAGTCATATAAAGTTTCATGATGAAACAACATGGTTAGATATGTATTCCACTAAAGTTTACTTTTTATTTGATTTGATTACTGATATTTATTAAAGCTGGATTAATATTGTTATGCTTTGAGAGCATAGGTGAGATAACAAGTATGAAATATGTATTAATCAATATGGATAAAACCAGTCTTTAAAACCAAGAGCTTATATATATTTCAAGTGAACATTAATGCCAAGTACTTATTTAAGGTACAGAGTTAAAAAAATGAAGGGACAAATAGCCAAGGTCAAAGTTATGAAATATAGTTTGTTTAATGCTGATAAAACTGCATAGATAAGACCTGAAATTATTAAAACGACCTGAAAGTAATAAATACTTCACATAGGGTAAAATAAAAAGTTTGGAAATTTCTGTAATTTAAATTAAACAGTTGAAACAAGGTTTTTTTTTTCTATTTACAAAGATATTTGATGAAGGGAGAAAATTATCAAATAATATGAAGTTCACTCTAAAATGTGTACTTCAAACAAATTCTTAAATGAGATGCTTTCAATCAAATTTGTTCAAAATATTTGATAGCGTGATTAAGCCCTTTCTATATGTAAATGTCACAAAAAAGAAGACAAACATCAATATAAGGAATAAATGTTCCTGTTACAATCTGAATAATCTGAGGAGAAATGTTATTCTTTTAAACGAAATATTTACCGTAGTAGTAAGTTTTTTAAATTCTGAATGTGGATTGATCTTTCCAAGTAATTAGGGTTTTACATTGAAGAGATTTGTTATCCTATAGCAAGGGTAGTCCACCTTTTTATACTTACCGCCCACTTTTGTATCTCTCTTAGTAGTAAAATTTTCTAACTGCCCACCGGTTCCACAGTAATGGCGATTTATAAAGTAGGGAAATCAATTAAATTAAAAAAAGGAAAGTGCTTCAGTATCGGACAAAACTCTTACCACCCTCCATGAAAGCTGGAACGCCCACTAGTGGGCGTTGGGGACCAGGTTGACTACCACTGTCCTATAGGCTTGCTGAAACAAGATTTAATTAAAAAAGAAAAGGTTTAGGTGACCCCAAATTTCAGAAGAACTACTATATGGGTAATCCTTAACTTATGACCACAATTGGGACCAGAATTTTCAGTGCTATGCGAGGTGATTGTTAAGTGAGTCACACATGATTTTCTGATTTTATGCAGCAAATCACTGCAGTTATTAAATGAATCATGCAATTCTTAAGCAAATCTGCTTTCCCCCATTTACTTTGCTTGTTGGAACCAAGTTGGGAAGGTCGCAAATGGCAGTCACATGATTCCAGGATGCTGCAGCCACTTTGTAGATACATGTCAATTGCTAAGTACCCAAATTTTCATCTTGTGACTGTGGAGATACTACAAAGTTTGCAAGTTCGAGGATTGGTCGTAACAGACTTTATCCAGTGCTGTTATAACACTGAACATCTGCTAAATCAATGGTAGTCAACCTGGTCCCTTCTGCCCACTAGTGGGCATTCCAGCTTTTATGATGGGCGGTAGGGGTTTTCTCCAATACTGAAGCACTTTCCTTTTCTTAAATTTAATTGACTTAAAAAAAATTCATAGCATTATTTAAAAACATTTTCACTAGGTTTTCATAAAATCACCATTACTGTGGAACCGGTGGGCGGTTAGAAAATTTTACTACTAACAGAGATACAAAAGTGGGCGTACAAAAGTTGACTACCCCTGTGCTAAATGAATGATTGTAAACCACGGACTATCTGTAGTCTGTTTGGCAGTACCCAAGCTATAGCAGTTCCAGCCTGATCTTCCATAATCTCAGGTTGCTAAACTGTGTTCAGGTGTCCATTGCCATTTTCCTCATGGGATTGTAAAGACCAAGCAGTACTTTTAGTTTTTCCCTGCGCCCAAAATGAATTTGGTAGATTAAGAATAATTTCTGACACTAGTTTTAGAGGAGGGGGGAACCTCCTAGTTGTGTTTGAACAAGAACATGACTTAAAACATTAGGAGAATGAAATAAAAGACCAAACTTGGGTGGTCCATCCCCCCTCCCCTTCTATTTGTAATTTTTTTGAGGGACGTGGGAAGTATTTGAAAGAGGTGATTTGCGATGTGTGGAGGCATGAATAAAGCATTTCTCTTTCAATAGATAAAGCTGCCACATATTTTGTGTGACCTATTTGGCTACTTCCAAAATGATTCCTGGAACTGCTTCAATGCTTTTCCTTATATAAAGATTATTTTCTATAATAGGCTCATTCAATTTCATTGTGCACATGTTGTGCATTGACAATAAGGTTTGATTTGATTATTCTTCTCATTTAAAAAAAAAACTTGATCATAATATTAAGTCTGATCTTTTGAATTCTCACTTCAACTCTCACCTCAGTGCAAAGCTTATAGAACAACAGTAATATTATTTTCTTTTTTAAAAAAAGCTATAAATAACAACATAGATGAATTAGGCATTATACTACCACGGTATGTGTGTAATTATTTGTATGCAATCTGTTTATTTCATTTTTTTCTTTGCTTTGTTTTTTCTGTTGATAAATTGATTAAAATTATAATTATTGGTTAAAAAGGATTCTTGGTCATAACATATAGGATGCGAATGCACACCAGAGGTGGTATTCTGTTGGTTTGCATTAGTTTCGGGTGAACAGGTAGTGGTGGTGGCGGGAGGCTCCGCCCAGCCGCCCAGACATCATCATGGATGCTCTGCGCATCCACGGACGAACTGCACGTGCTCCCAGTTCCGAACTAGTAGCAAAGAAGATTTCATGCCTGATGCACACAGAAACACCTGGAAGCACCTTTAGAAACATCTGCATGAACCTAGAAAAAGGGATGGTTGCTTTAAGATTTTGAAGGGCAGTGCTACGCTGGTGTTTTCCAATGCTTTGAACAGTCCTAATTTTTATAACAATTTTTGCAAATGTAGGAGAAAAAACAGAAATTAAGAACATTAAACTAGTACTTGATGGTTGCATTATACATGATATCGTACTTTCTGTAAAGGAGTTAATGTATTCCTTTTCCAAAATTAATTATTTCACCCAAGAGCTGAGTTAAGTGGTGGAATTAATGAAATATGTTGAATTTATTGATTTCCACTTATACTTGCTTCAGCGTAGTGCATATATGGGCTTTTAACCAAGTAATAAAATAATAAGAGGGCATTTTCTTCTTCACAGTTTGGGAACCTGTTCATGAAATTTGACAATGTTACTGTGTAAAGTAACAGAAATTAAACTCTTAAAAATGCCCTTATCCTTCTGAAAAGTAGGTACTACTGAATGATTTAAATTGAGGTGAATGTGTATATCCATAGCCATTTATAGTGGAATAACATTTTTATGTTATTATTTATTGTTTCAGTTATCATGGTTACCCACTTACCATGTGAGAAGGCTACAAATTAACCATATCCACACATTCCCAACCAAGTTCTTCAAAGCTGTTTGGAAAGTATGCAGGGGGAAATGCCAAATTCTGATCACAATCTTTGAGAGAAAAATAATTCAGTTCCTATTTTTCAATATTTCCAGTGAAGGTCTAAAGAAGCAAATCTAAGAGAAGAAATAATTTGAGCAAATATTTTTGAACATAGGTGAAAGCATGCTGTTTGTGCTTAGTAGTAATCCTAAGGAAAATCAATATTGTTTAATGTTGGATTTGAAAAAAAACCTAAGATTGATAAAATCTGGACTTCTTTGGAGTATGATAAATGGATATGATAGGCAGTGTTGGTTTTGCGAAAAATTCTTATAAGGAAATGGCATAATAGTACTTGGCACCTTTAATATCTGCTCCAAATACATTTTGACAAAGGGATGAGACTTTGCAGCACTGCTGAACTACAGGTCCTAACAATTGGCGCTAATAAGGCTGATGGAAGTTTAGTAATCCCTATAAGATCTCCATGTTCCCATTGATATTCTAATTGGTAATAAGTGATCCTTGCAAGCTGAATGAAATAGGTTTTTGGTATATTTGATGATCAAAGATGAGTTAAAGTAGCAGAGCTGGTGAACATAGTAAATCTTTTGGATCCTGTACTCATAATTTAGCAGTGTGCAAATATATTGGCATCGTACATGCGCACACACACACACACGAGTTAGGATTAGAGCAATATTTGGAAATACTGGAGAAGATGTGAAAATATGTAGATTCTTAACAGTACAAAAAAGATGCTGAAGCTCTAGAAGGAGCTAAGAGAAGAGCAATAAAGATGATGAGGAGTCTTTTGAAGAATGACTAAGAGAATTAGGTATGCTCAGCCTAACAAAGAGAAAGCTTAGGGGAGAAACGATAGCTGTCTTCCATTACTTAAAGGGCTGTCAGAGGGAAAATATCTATTCTCCAAAGTACCTGAAGGCAGGACAATAAGCAATGAAACTCCTCAGAGGGAACTCTAACTTGGAAATAAGGAGGAGTTTATTAACATGTTATTAATATTGTAATGTTCACAATGCTTGTTATGTGAAACATTTGTAGTTTATAATGACAACCCATCTCCCCCTCCCCCATTTGTTAAATCCATCTTTCCCTTCCCCACCACCCCCATCCTCCGCCATCTTGACATTTTCTTGTCACTGTCATGTTGGCCCTTCTTCCTTCCCCTCTGTCATAATTCCCTCTGCAGAGTGAGCTGCAGGATATAGTTAGAGCTTTGCTTAGAAGATTTATGTCCTTGAGATGTGATTACTCATTCTCAAAAAGGGAACATGTTTTTGTTTTATAAAGCATATGAAAACTTCATTGAGGGCTCTGCCATAATTCTTTCAGATAAACGATGCAGTTTTTGCATTCAGCATATTTTGCATTAATTTGGCAATCCTGTTCAAAAGGAAATATGGAGAGGGCATCCTCTGACAACTCGACATCCATACAATCATATTCTAGTGGGAAAAGTAGTCTTTATTCATATAAGTACCACTCAGCACAACCCTTTCAGTTAAAGAGTTTCTTTCAAGTACTCCCATGGCTGACAGGAAAGATTAGTCCCTGATGGTCTTTTTTGTTTCTGTAATCTAAAATCCACCGTTTTTACCTATTTAAATTTGACTGCAATTGCTACACAGTTTATTTTCCACTAGATAGACTTCAGTGTAACTAGAAGATGTACTTTTCTCATTATTAAAGAGTAAAATGGGCATTTGACCTTAAGAATGTGTGGGTCTGTTTCTTCTAATCCTCCTGCATAATCAAGTTCCGTTACAATTTGCATTGTATATGAATCATTAGAATTTATTCCAGATTGACTTCATTGACATTTATCTCCAGATATGGCCAGCTAAAGGTTTCATGTACAGTAATTTTTGTAGTGGACTTTTCTTCCTTGTGAAATATGAATTCACATTCATGGGACATATTGTCGCCAAATAAATAAGAGTTTATAATGTTTAAGAAATAAAAGGTAAATATAAAGGTTCCCTTCGTACATATGTGCTAGTCGTTCTGAACTCTAGGGAGGCGGTGCTCATCTCCATTTCAAAGCTGAAGAGCCAACACTGTCTGAAGATGTCTCTGTGGTCATGTGACCAGCATGAATAAATGCCAAAGGCGCATGGAACGCTGTTACCTTCCCACCAAAAGTGGTCCCTATTTTTTTCTACTTGTATTTTTACAAGCTTTCGAACTGCTAGGTTGACAGAAGCTGGGACTCCGTTATGCAGCCCTAGGGATTCAAGCCACTGAACTGTCGACCTTCTGATCGACAAGCTCAGTGTCTTAGCCACTGAGCCACTATGTCCCTTGATCCACTGCTTCCCTTGAGCCACTGTTTAAGACATACAGATCTCCAATTTTCTTCTCACTAACTAGTTGGAGTCCTATATATCCTATATGGAGAATTTGTTTATGATATCTTTGTCATATCAGAAAATAATAAGAGTTTTTGTAAATGCATTGTGTTTATTTTTTCCACAGTCTAGTGGTTTCCAGGGCTTGATATATAACCCACACATAACATGTATTTTATGAGATGCGACTTAGATTAACTTGAATGACAAAATGTATTCATTGGTACATCATTGAGATAAATCTGTTAAGGTCTAGTATGAATTGCTGTCTTAAAAACAGAGGTCTCCCTTATGTGATAAATGCCATAATCAATTACAAAGTTCAACATAGACACTTGGCCTGAAGCTTCCCAAATATTTAACAATTATTTCTATTTCCCTTGACACTTCATGTTGTTTAACTTCTCTCCCACTTAAGGGGCTTGTTTGCGCATGCGCTAGTAATGGCAGCGGTCTCCTGGGTGCGGTAGAAGACCGGGCGCCTCAAATGGCTACGGCAGAAGCTACCGACCCTCTATGTCATCTCAGAGGGTCGGTTTAGGTTCGTCAGGCTCCCGTCGCTCCTCCGAGGGGGTTTTCGGGCGCTCCGGTGGGGCGGCGGCGACAGAGTCGATCGAGGAAGGCAGCGATGGAACGGCGTGAGTTTGGTGATGGCGGGAGGCTTGGTGCGGCCTGGTGCGGCCTGGAGGAGCCGACAGGAGGAGCCGACCGGCAAGAGAGTCATCCGGCGGGCCTGGGCTGCCAGCATGGCCGGTGGGAGAATGGATCATCGGGCCGGCATGAGAGCGGCTGGCAGAGTGAGTGGCTGACGGAGCGGTCGGCGGCGTACCTGGGTGCCTGGGCGGTCGGCTGGCAGGATCGGCCAGCAGGAACATCGGCTGGCAGGGAAATGAGAAGAGCACCGAGTGGAGCGAGCGAGCGCCGATTCGGAGAGGCAAGATCTGGGAGGCTTGTATGGGCTGGGATGCAGGGCCTTGTGCGGCCTGGAAGAAGCCTGAGACTTGGTGTGGCCCAGTGTGGCCTGGGAAGAACTTGGGGCCCGGTGTGGCCTGGACTGTGGGGCTGACGGCCTGAAGAACTCTATCTATTACTTGACTCTGGATCCCAGCCGGACTAATGGGCTTTTCTACATTCTATGCCCTTTCTTCCTCCCCTCCTCCGATGGACAGATATACCATTGCACCTTCTTCTTTCTATTTCTGACTCTGGTTTTTAGCCTGACTGAACTTGTTACCATCCTAGCTTCTCCTGGGCCAATAGGGCCCCTGAGATGCTTTCGTACACCAGATCAGACCTCCTCCACCTACGGGAGTTTCCCCTCTCGTGGGCATGGCCCCCTGTTTTATCTCGGGCCCACCTCGAGGACGGACTAATTGCTCCTGAGAGGTGGGCGAAGCGCAAACTGGGGGGGGGGTTT